>JAPSGF010000009.1:1623100-1752169 GCA_035772895.1 Perdix hodgsoniae
GCCTCCGGAAGAGTGTGCTCAGGAGTGTTTACTGGCAGAAGATCTAGCCTGTGACTAAATAACTCCAGTTTGCTATGGGAAACTGGGAGATGATGCCATTGTATCCTGTGAAGGCAAGATACAAGTTGGCACCTCCCTGCTCTCTCTTATCTGCTGACAAGACCAGGAAGATAGGAACAAAGGAGTTTCCGGTGAGATCGCAGAGCCAGAAGCTGCCACTCCAAAGACAGCTGACTCAACCACTTTGGATTTGAGCTGTCACTCTAAAGACAGCTGACTCGACTACTTTGAAAGCACTGAAAAGGGGCCATCATCGCCATTGTCGTGGTCGTTGCGGTCATCAATAGAACAACAATTATGCCGGACGACCCACCACTTCTGAAGATCAAGGACTGAACTACATACCACCCTGGATCCATGGTGGTGACTATCTCCCTCTTGCTTCCTGTAAAGATTCCTTGCTTCTTCTTTCCTATCTTTTCTATCGCCCTCCTTCCCTTACCCATTACCCTAATTCATAATAGCATCGGTCCTCTCCTTCCCCATCTCCCTAATTAACATCTGTAATAAACTGGTCGGACCAACACCTGAACCACTGTTTCTTAATCTCTAGCCGGGTATACAGATATTAAAAGAACCTCCTCTCCCTCCTATAAATTAGAGAGAGAGACAGACCTTTAAAGGTCCCTTCCAACTAAAATGTTTCTATCATTCTATGACTTCAGGATATGGATGTACTGCAAGGCTTAAACTGCATTAAGTTGACTGGTCTGCAAAAGCAGACTGTCTCACGGGAAAAATGATGTATGATTGTTTCACTCGCTCCATCAATCAGCCTGTTCCTTATTCTAATTCTTTTAAAATACATTTATACTTCTTATCAAATGTTTATTCTAACACGTTCCAAATAAAGAGTAGCAACCACATATACACTTCCCATCTAGTATTAGTTTGTTTCCAGTTTAAATAAAGGAAGAAAACAAGAGTAGTATCGTAATGAAGCAGCTGTCCTTTAACAACTCTTCCAGATCTGAATAAAAATTAATGACTTTCAGACACAGAAAACAAATGCACCATACTTCCACAGCCTTATGCATCATGGTCGCCTATGTTATTGGGCCACCTAATGATCCCTTTCATGCGTTTGACTTTCATAAATATCTCAGATACTTTAAAATAAATAATATATTATCAAACAGATTAACAGGTTGTTTTTTTTTGTTTGTTTGTTTTTCTTTTTCTTTTTTTTTTTTGTTTAAATACCCAGGCAAAAAAAAAAAAAAAAAAAAAAAAGAAAGAAACAATGACATGGTACTCATCGTTTTGTGTGAGCTAATAAAAAAACTTTGGAGGGAAGTTTGAAAGATTCTGAAACATTGCATTATTCAAACAGTATGTCTACTATTGTCCATACAGTAAATTAAGTTACTGTAATTCTCTTTTATAACTTCTGTCAAAAGATAACTTATGAGAGTGCCAGCAAGATTTTAAGGACTATGACAGAGGGAAATGCCAGTTGCCCAGGCCTACCCTGTGATATATCCGTGCTGTGTTTCAGCAAAACATTTAGTTTGGTGTAAGAGAAATGTGACTCTTATGACATGGAGAACTGGGAGATAGGATGGAAATGGAAAGTGAACCAGCACAGCATTTAAATTAATTTTTAGCAGTAACATCTCTGATATATAAATAAAAATAGCAAGTCAAGTTTCATTCTCACACGTCCTGCTGTTCATCCAGGGTAAATCCATTATATTCAATCTATGTTAAGATAAAACCATGCTGATTCTAAAACTTTCAACCTAATTTGGAACTGGTAAAAATATTCTCACCGTATTAGTCACAAGTTACTTAGTTAACTGTCTCTAGTAGATTTTCTGCCATTACAATCAGCTTTGTCATTCCTATCACATTGCCTATCAACTCTACTTATATTCATTAACAAGAAGACCATCCGGGCACGTGTCCAACATTTCTTCAACAAAGGATAAAATACCCATGGAACTCAAACATCTCCCCATGCAGAGAGGAGACTGGACAAAATGAGTATTACATGAGGCTGGGAACTCATGCACAGAGTTCAAAGAAACAGTTTGTAGCAGGAATAAATATTCCATCAGAGGTATCTGACAAGAGAAAAGCTGTTAGCTGATGTACAATATGGCTACATGGACAAGTTACCATGAAGTAACCAAGAGACTGAATTTAGCATTTGACACATGAATGGAGAGGTGAAGCTTTAAACATAAATCTGGTGCAAATCACACTCTGAAAGCTTCATACAAACAAGCAGACTGTACATTTAAAAGTGTGAGAGGTACTGACAGACAGGCATTTGAAAACATGATAGATGGGGCGTGGATGTATCCAAGGTGAGACTGACTATTTTTAGGCTAATTGAAAGGAGTTGTGATAATTTTCCAAGGTGTTAAAAACAGGGTCAGTTTGGTTTGGTCTGGCCAACGCATTCTGGCCAACTCAATCATAATGGATTTTTAAATATTGGATATTTCCAAAGGAACTGCCCATTTAAATTCTGCTAGTCTAGGTAAATATAGAAGATCTTGACAGGGTTTCATTAAAGCACTGGCTTTCTCAAATTTAGTAAGCATAGTTTATTTAAGGCTATCTCAATCTTACTACAATATAAACGCATACCCATGCAGTTATTTGTCTATAGTAGCAGCTAACACTCTTAATGTATACATATTTCCTTATCTCTTTCTAAGTTATTTATGTAATAATATCCTTTGTTTGCTACTTTTCCAAGTATAATTCTCAGCATTCCAATACGTGGTTTTATGCTCAGCACAACCCTTGCAGGGCACAGCAGCACCAAAGCTGAATGTTAACTACATAGAATAAATTTGATCTGTACATCTGTGGAGGAAATAACAATTCATTAACACAAAGCTTCAACTTTTTGTGTTGGTTAACAAAAATACATAATCAAGATTAGAAGCATCTACCAAAAAAAGGTGTTTTTCTTTTTTATTTTTAAATTGTACTATGAGGTACACATTTCCATGGGCTTGGCCATAACACATACTCTGTTGTCAGGCATTCAGCTAAAAATAACTCAAAGTGAGTGGTCTTGTGTTTGACTAATATAAACATACTGATTTAATTTTTTCACAAAGGAGAAGAGCAAGTCACTGATTTGCAGTTTTTCTCATTTATATACATTATAAGCTGGATCAAAGTTGGCAATGTCTTCAGTCACTAGCAAAGTCTGAATACCTGCAGTTCTATATTAGACTCATATTATTGTACTTTAGAAGATAAGGCAACTGGAAATTGAACAAGGCAGAATGTATCCCAAAGGTATCTGACCCAACATCTGACCAAAAGGAAACAGCTACATAAAGAAGATAGAAAACTTCTTAAAAATTATTTTTGTGTGGGGATTGAGAGGGGTAATCCCCAGTGAAAGTTTGCGTTCTTCAGCGTGTTCATAAATGCTCTGTAAAAGAATTAAATAGTGGAGTAAGAACTTTGCTGATGACATTAAGCATATTCAAAATAGAAGAGGAGAGTCCAGGGTGAAAGATTTCAGAGGGATCTGTATAATGAAGAATTAGGGATTAAAAAAACAAATCATACTAAAGTAACAAATGGAAGTTAATGGAAAGTGGAAAAAAATGCCTGTTTTTTCTTGTAAAACATCTATTTCTTAAGTGAGAGTTGTTTTTAGAAATGAGAATCTGCATTACATTGGAAAGATACAAAAAGTTGAGATTAACTATTTTAATAGATATGAAAACTCAGATCACATTTTTAGAAAGAATAGAGAGAAAAACATAAAGTAGCATCCACATTTTAAGTATGAATAGTTCCCTTCTTTGTTATTCCTCTACCTCCAGAGATTATACAGAGGAACCTGGTACACAGACAGCTGAGAAGGACCCAAAACACTAGAACAGCTTCTGTAAGGGAAGAGCTATTATTAAATACATCAGGAGTACTAGGCTGTACAAAGATCAGTGAAATTTTAAGTAGCATGAAATATTTGAATCAGTAAATAATTGCTTACTCTGCCTAATAAATAAATAAATAAATAAATAAATAAAAGTGAAATAGATAAAATTACCAGGTGGCAGGCCCAGAACAAACAAGAGGTGCTTCTGCAAAGAATGTTGCAGTTAAGCTGTGACATTGCTTACTATAAGATACTGCAGATGGAAAATTTTACATGGCTTCAGACAAATTTGTGACAGGAAAATCTGCTTGGGACAATTAGACACAGACGCCATCATTTCTGTAGTTCAGGAGCTACCTGAGCCACAGATGGCTGGAAAGTAGTCAGCAGAATATTCCAGCATATAATATCCCTATCTACTTGTCCTGCTCTTGTGTACTTTCATTAGGCATCTGGTACTGGCAAGTGCTGAAGAGAGAATCTTAGTCTTGACAGAGGTGTGGTCTGACTCCATATGGACAATCTTATGTTCTCATATCAATCTGCATATTGGGTAATGGGAAATATATGCATTCCTTTATTTAGTTGGTTTAATCATTAACTAATTTGGAATGAACATAAGATGAAAGTTCAGAATGGCTGTTTGGAAGATCTGCCCTCTGAAGTGATGAAGAGACCTGATCAGGCCTTAATAAAATGTAGTAAACACATTATTTATTTCCTTCAACTTTTGCCATGGTAAACAAAGTTGCATTCGTTTTCCTCATTTTTCATATACAAAAATGTTCATTGATTTTGTTGGTAGAAGTAGATTATATTTGAACAAGATCAGATCAGAAGTATTAGTTAGAGTAACATATTAACTCTTCTGTGAAAAGATGGAAGACAGCTGTATTTCCAAAATTGACTAATCTAATACTCATTTAATTTGTTTTTATCCAAAATAGCTTCTATGATTATTTTATTGTTGTTGCTGCTGATTTTTCACATTTATGCTTTCATAAAAAGGAAATTTTGGATGGAATGTATGCAAAGTTCCAAACAGAATATATTTTCCAACTACACTTTTTATGCACATCAAAATTTTGGTGTTCATCATTGATAATGGAAAACTAAATTATACACAGCTTGAGTTTAAGCATATAAGAACACAAAGAAAAACATATATAGTTCATAAAAAGGATTTCTTTTTGAAGTCCATCACATCAGATTGGTTTTTAGGTCCTAATAATAATCTTTAAAAATATACTTATTTGTAAATCTGTGAACTGTAAATTTATTAAGCTGCAAATCCAGTCAATGAGTATAATTTCACAGTCTAGGCTAAAAATGCTGATTGTCATTACCTAAATGTGTGTTCCAATACATATTTGTTTTATATAGAAATATTGTAATTTCCTCTAAAATTGTGGTGAAAAGGTAGCTTTAATTGAAGATTGAAATGTAATTGAAAAGGAATTAAGGATTTTATTTATTTATTTATTTATTTATTTTGTATGATTTAATGGTTTCATGCAGGTTGGTTTTTTGATTAATGTCCTGTAAAATTTAAACATACGGTTAATATATTACAATTATTTAATAAACTCTTATTACTTGGGACTGTTCACTGACAAAGATTTGATCACACGGAATACAAAAGGAAACTGTATCCATGGAACCCAGCGAAAGATTCAAGCACAACATCACATTATAGCTCAGATAAAAATATAGTAAGTACAGTTTAAAGTTGCACTTAGAAGTCAATAGAAGCTCAGTACATGAATGGCAGCTTCTAACAGGGATACTGCCAAAAGCAAAAGCTCACTTCCGGGGGATCCCTGTTTTGTGAATTGTGTAGATACAGTATTCTGTCATCACCTCCCAGAGTTGTATGTTCAATTGTTGCATATTTTTTTATTGGTTTGAACTTTCATATAATATGGGGCTTTGTTGTGGGGTACCTGGTAGTATCTATATTCTTATCTCTATATATGAGGTGAACTGTATTCACCAGAAAACGCCTGCCAGTTTACACATAAATTATACACTTAAACAAAGTGTATGTGACCTATATTAAGATTATAATCAAATAAAGTCAGAATTGTATCATAGAATCACCAAGGTTGAAAAAGACCTATAAGATCATCCAGTCCAAGCGCCCACCTATCACCAACAGTTCTCTCTAAACCATGTCCCTCAACACAATGACCAGACATTCTTTGAACATCCCTTGAACATCTTAACCAAAGTTCAGTATAGCATTATGTTCAATTATAGGTCTTCGTAGCCCTTGCCCAATGTCACTTCTATCTGCTCACCTCTGCCTTTCTCAGCTTCATTTCTCAGCATCACCATCCCTCCAATTCTCAATTCCCATTCAGTAATGCTACCCACTACTGGGATTAAAAGTTACAGATGAAAGAAAAGGATTTCTATTGAAGTTGGATGAGTTTAGTGACTACAAAATATAGGAGCCCAGGATTTTCTATGACATCCATGACACAAATAGTACATCAGTGCCTACCATGGGATAAACCTGAAGGCTGTTTCTGCTGATCTTCAAGCTGTTTCAGATGAATAGGATATTCTCATGAGCAGAACTGTTTCTAATTCCTGACCAGCTGAGTGGGGAAGTCATAGAGCTGCACATTCCAGGAATTTCCATTCAGCAAACTGGGGAACCACCACAAGCCAACAAAACTAGGGGGAGTCCCTGGGCTAACACAAACTACACAACAGAAAGCAAAAGTAGATTAAAGAGACTTTTATTTCCTCCTGACACCATCTTGGGTGTGTCCTGCTCAGTTTTGGTTTAACTTTCGGGTTAGTTAATTGAATTTGTTTCAGAACAAAAAACAGTTACAAACTAAAAGGCTAGGCAGATGGGAGTAGAGTCAGACAAAAGCTCTGTAGTGGTCTTTATGCACCTAGATACCAGAATTGAACTAGTCATTAATCTTTGCCTTGAACTACACCATAGCATGACCTTGTGCTAATCTTACTTGTACTAATAAGGTTTCTGGATATTTCACTAAATTTCACAAATCCTACAGTGAAGCCTCCATTGTTAATTTGTGTAGTTATATTCCTTTTGACTGCATTCTTTTAGAGGGAATTTACACAAGAGAGAATCATTTCATTACTAATAGAAGTGTTCTGACCTCATTAGCTGAGCAAACAGGAGACTATACGAACCATAGACCCTTGGGTATAGCAAAGCCTCAGCCTAAAACTATCTAGTGTGAACAGAGACTGCACCACAGAGGTGTTCTTGAGACCTTGAGTGTCCTTTAAAACCTCTGGATGAATAGCAAATGCTGAATGGACACACACTGAAATAACTGAAACAAATGTATGCCATGATAACATATAAAAGCAAAAAATACAGCAAATGAAATTAGGTCTCTCCTTGAACCAGAATAGATTTGCAAACGAATGGAGAAAAATGTCCGCTTACTTTTATTGCAGAGGCCTCACTGCATGAAAGTCACTGAAAGAAAGTTTTTCAGGGATGAATTTGTCAAATAAAATTGCAAATGTTTTTCAAGAGTCTTTACAATTTTGCTCAACCTTGCATATTACATGATCTGTAAACCGGAAAATTAACAAATCAAATTGCAAAGTTTATATATAAAATTAGTATCTATTAAAATATTGTAGAGTATTTTAATTCTTATCACTTTTTACAAGTTGTTGGACTCTTTTCTCCTATGGTACCAAATAACTTCTCTATTCTGTGTCTTTGACAGATGATATACATTTACAGTTAGTCATTTCTTTCAGAATCAAAATATTACATTTAAATCTAAACAGAGTTTGGAACTAGCTTTTCCAGATATTATTAAAAACATTTAGTGCTATTATAACTTCACTCAGGAAACAGGTTGATTCATTCAAGAAAAGTATAGTGAATGGAGTTTTACATCCTGCTGAGCTATTAAGTTGTAAGCTTGCTTATACATAGTTTTCACTTTATTCATAATATATGACATCAACACTTTTTAAAAGATTTTGGGGATTAAAATAAATAGTCTTATGGTAGTACTGGAGGAAGTTGTCTTATATTCACAGTTAGGGTGGTATTCTTCAGAGTACTCATAGCCTCAATTCCCATGATCTACCATATGCAAGTTTGTGAAGGGTATGACTCTCTGTTAAAGGAAAGGAATTACTCTTTTCCCATTGAAGTCAATTTGTCTTCAGCTATTGATTGAGGGGAATCAGAAATTTTACCAACAGCCTTTCAAACCTACTGTTAAGTTCATATGTATTTTAAACGCTTATATGTACAAGCAAGACTTAGTCAAACAGGAATACGACTACCATAACCATATCAATTTGTATCATTAGATATTTTATGATGGCCACTTCCCAGTAATTTTGTAAAGATAAAACTGCAGTGAAAAAATATGGAATTATCTATCTATAATATACCCTTTTCATTAACCTTATCAGTTAATGAGTATGCTATGACCTGAAACACAACTGTTTCTATCCCTTACAGTTTTTATCCAGCTAGTCAGACTTTTTTTTAATAATCAGTGTACACAATTAAACTTTTATATCTAAATGGATGATTCAGCATATGGTGATATGTTCAAGCTTCAGTGTAAAGAGATATGTCAAGTACAGATTTACTGAGGATGCACTGCCTAATCCAACATGCTTGCTTTAGCTCATGAGATCTGCGCTTTATGTACTCCTCAAAGTATCTGAATTTGGCCACAATATACTATATTTCCTTAGTATACCTATTGCACTGCCATTGTGCTACAAACACAGAAAAGCAGCATAGCTGGGAAAAAAAAAAAAAAAAAAAAAAGGTATAGTGTGTCTTAGACATAGTACACTTGGAGTAATTAGGCAGTAACAAACAGTAAACAGATACTTCAGTTTACCTCATTCTGTTGTTCTCTCTCAAATCCAGTTTAGCTCTTTTAGTAAATCCCATTGAAAAGAGGACAAAAGAGTAAGAGGAAATATCCTTGCCTATTGTCTTAACCAAATTTGAAACATTCTAAATCCTTCCTCACATCCTTTTGAGAAGAAAATACATCAATAAGCACAGCTTCATCCCATAAATTAGACAAGTATCAACCAACAGCCTGAACCAAATTTGTGAATGCCAGTTCCATTAGAGAAAGGACAAAACAATCATCTCAAGCAGATCTGTGGTTCTGTGGGAGAAGAGCATTTCCAGCACTCCTGGATGATGACCATCGAAATACCAACTGCAGAGCACAACAAAATAATTCCTAGAATCAGAGACGCATCCACTGAATAAGATAAGCCAAGTGTGCTGCTTATGCATTGATTGTCAGGGGGCCAAACTCCTACCAGAGCCCTTTCTGCTTAAATATTGCCCTGCTCAGTGTGCTTCCCAATTGAAAGAAAGATGTCCTTGAAAGTAATTAGCCCTGACAGGGCAGAGCACACCAGCCTTGAAGTTGAGTCTGCATTCTGTAAATGGCACATTCTGGTTTCCAGTAAATGTCTCAGCCACATATGAACAGGTTAAACTGCAGCAGAAAACCAACCAAGAATTGCAGGCCAGCTGTGAAGAGTAAATGGAGTGATAAGATTATTACTGTACTGAGGAAGCAGAACAGAAAATCGAAATAAGAATTTGTCTGTGATCAAAAGCTATAGAGACCTTGGTGTCTGGCCATTGACTAATATTATGTTTCCTCATAAGCTTCATTTATTTCTGCTGTTCACTGAATTGACTCTTACTAAGATTTTGAAATAGAAACTTCTTCTAGTACATTGCTGCACCTGAAGCTGTGACAGAGTGCAGCTGCCCTTTGCTTTTGCAGAGAAATGCTAGAGGATGACAAGACTTGTGTTCTGGCCTGCCCCAATTGTGGTTGGCAGGAATTCATTTATTTGTGCTATTCATTTTAGTGTATATTCTCAAAATCATATAGACAGGTTCACAAACACAAGTGACTTAGCGGAAAGCCAGGGCATAAATTTAGCTTGGCTTATATCACAGTAACTCATTTATGTGCCAGGTACTTGTAAAAATGTTGTTAACGATGAATTTACCATTACTGTTTAAAAAGGCAATTTCTTGGTGCAACATGCAGAAACTTCTCAGTGCCATGTGTTTTCATGCCTTCCTCTCAAGATCTCAACATGTACATTTTTAAGCACATATTTTACCATTCCTTTCATGTTTTGTAAACATTTGCAATGATACCACTTGTGAACATCTTTGATGGTGCTTTTTAGCTTTTCTGCAAAATGCTTAGGAATTGGAAACCATGCTGTCTGCTGAACTCAATTCACAACTTATATCTCCATGTGTTATTGTTAATGCTTAGTAGCAAGTAGATTTATCCCCATCTAGTAGGTATAACATGGCATCTGTTGAGTCCGTTGCCCTTAAAAAAAGCAGACATGGGGAGTCTTATAGCCAGAAAATTTGTAATTAAGTCAGGCAAGGCACTAATTCTCTCTTAAATCTATGCTTTTTGTGGAAATGAACAAGATATGTGGAGAGACAGGTTTTCTCAATTACCAGGGTTAATATTCATGTACAAATACAGACTCAGCTAAACCCCACGCATATGTCGTAATGTCTACATTTGTCATACTTTTTTTTTCAACGGGTATACAATATTCAACCAAAATACCCATAAAAAGACTGACTGCAAAAATCACATTTTATAGCCTGACCCAGGAATGTTTGCATTAAATTGCTTTAGACTGAGAGAGTTTCATTGTGATCAGGACCCAAGAGATATAAAACACCCATAAAGTATGGGACATAGTGTGAGTTTATAAGCTAGGTTTCTACTTACTTTAAATTATAGTGGCAGTGTAAGAAGTTGTGGTTTACCAACAGTACTATTATGCCTTGAGTTAAATGCTTTCTTTTCACTGGCAGTTTCATGTACTTGCCTTTCATGGAAGAGTTAAATGCCTTACGTGTATGTGTCCTGTAATTCATCATTTGAGAAAAATAAAACTTCATTATCAGACATAAGAAAAAGTGCTGCTGACATCTTGTCTGAAGAAGCTCTGTGTGTATTTCAGTAGCAGCTCCATTTCAAGCTCCTCTTTGTTCCTGGATCAGTGCCAGTGTTGAAATCTCAGCCTGAAGCTGGCTCATGCTGTTTCTTAGAGGAGCAAGAGTTTAATATCTCTATTGAAAATTAAAGTACGCCTTGTGATTTGATCAGATTGACTAAGTATAGTGCTATGATTTATAATTTCTTTAATTGGATGTCACAAATCATAATTAGAAATACCATAAGATTTTTTTTATTTTTTATAAGTTCTGAGATCTATCTGTTCAACTTTTGAAGCATAAGGATATCTTAACAAAAGAGGATAGACTGTAACAGATAAACTAGGTCTGTAATCTTTTGCCATATCTGTTTGGTGGTGTTTTTAAAAGATTAGAATGACAGAAAAAGCCTTGATCAAATCCAGTAAGCTCTAGAGTTTAACCTAGATGTCTAATGCTTCAGTACACTACCCCGGTAGGAATATCAAGGGAAAAATCAAAGCAAAGGCGTTTTATTTTACCTGTTTATATGTCAAATTCAAGTTGTTCTGATTTTTCTGATGTTTAAAATATTCATTTTCTTATATTTTATTTAGCTTTGAGTTTTGGTGTACATGCTATCTCAATCTACATTTTTCTTTCTGAGGGCTAATCATTTTAAAATAAAAAACTTATCACATAAATATGTTGAATTTAAAGGAATAATTTTGAACAACAAGTAGACACATGCTCTAATACAATTGAAATTTTCTGACTGGGACTTTCAAGACAGATTATTTCTATTTTCCAGTTTCAGAATATTTTATCAGAAAATACAAAATTGCAAAGTCCAAATGAATGCTTTTAGTATACAAACTTAATGCAAAATATATTTATATAGGATGTGTCCTATGCTTTTACTTTTTCTTGCATTTTGCAGAGCAAAAAATTTGAATTCTGTGAATCAGAGAATTCAATTACTGTTTATCTTCAGTTCCTATAGAAGTTAAAATAATTTTATAAATGACATGATCTGTTATCTTTTTCTAGCTAATAACTCTTTTCTGTCCAAATGCACAAGGTAGGTGGCAGTTTCAGCTGATTAAAATACACAGAGGTGCTAAATGTGGCTGCTCATTTACTCAAATTACAGTTTTGCATTGCCTTCTGTAGAAGTTGTGAACATGAACCATATGGGGTGGGGAATTAGGGCCAAGGCCACATCTGCATTCCTGATTTAAAAGTGGACCATGGTTCAGTGAGACTTCTTGGAATAGGATGATTTTCAATTATCCTGAAATTAATTGTTGTTACACCACTGATCATATGACATACATTCATATTTAACACTAAATATTATGGAGATTAGCCCTTCTTGTGGATTAGCTTCAATTTTGCATTTTCTCCAGAGTTTTCATAAAAGGCTTCATTTATATAACTCTTACATACTTGTGCTCTCATCCATACTACTGTTTTGTCTGTGCAACTCTGCTGAATTTAGTGTGATAATCCTGATTTGTGTCACAGCTAAGCCTTTCCTAACGCTTTCAACACTAATTGTTCAGGAGTGGACTGATGTGACAGTGAACTCCTCTTACTGATAACACTGTTTCTTTCATTGTCTTCCTCCTTCCTCTCTGCTTTAAAAAAAAATAAAATAAAATAAAAAACAAAAAAAAAGGAGTTTCAAAAAAAGGAGTTTCAGGGTGAGATGACAAGTTGATGTGATGACCATGGTACAGTAGGTGTTATATATTTGAGAGTACTATGCTGCCCTTTTTTTTTTTTTACTTTTATAAAAGTAAACTATAGGCATCAGTAGGAAATGAAAGATTAAATTATAGCAACAGCTTGTCCTAGACTAGCCTTAAAGTGGTTTCTGAATTGCCCACTGCACTATTTCTTCATTCTCAGCATTTTACAGAACTGGAATCTGCTCTGTTATACCTTGTTGAAAAAAAAAAAAAAAAAAAAAAAAAAAAAAAAGTGACACAAATAACCTGACCAAAATTAAATAAACAAACAAACAAATATGGGGCTCACTCTTGTTCTCAAATAAATGAATTTCATACTTGTTCCCCATCTGTAGCATGTGTCCTTGATCATGAGATCAATTAGTGATAAGCCTGGAAATGAAATTTCATGCCTAAATGGCTGGAAAAGTTGGAAATAGGGCCCTAAAATTGTCCCCAGTTGATCCAGGTACAGCTACACTCCATATTGAATGAGGATCGTTATGCTACCCTATCCTCTTCAGGTGCCTAATAAAATCTTTGTACCATTATCCTCACTTGGTTCAACTGTCACACAACAATCTCACTGCACTGGGTTAAAAAGAGTTTCCTGAGCTTGTGTCATGATCTATATTTATAGCAATAGGGGACTGAATTCACAAAGAAATCTCTCTAGTGAGTTATGGCCTTTTTCCGTAATATTCCCCAGGATTTGAACCAGTTACTGGAAGACCAGAAAAGGCACAAAGGAAGGGCTTATCCTTTAGATCTAGCCACCTAAATGCCTGCAAAGAACAGGACTGTTCCTCCACTAAGCCTCCTCCTACTTGAAGAGTTTGTGGGTTCCACCCATGCAGCTGTTGTCTCAAAGGTGCTATCCATGTATTAAGTCTCATTTCTCTATTTGGGTATGTTTTGCATACTAGCTGTGGACAATGCTGTTATCTTTTCCATCCAGTTTGGCTGGCATTGTGGCTGGTGGGAAACAGAAAAAACAAGCCAAGGCAGCTGGATGACACTGCGTACAAGCTGCTGGAAGAATGGGTATACAGCAATTTTGGGTAACCTAGAATCTCTTGGCATCAGATGTTTGGATGGAAATGGGATGTATTAGACAAGCAACTACTTAGCAAGCAGACTGCTTTCTGACCTAACGAATATTGGACCTGTATCAAAGGGCAACATGGAACAGAGCTTCCTTTGTGTCTCTATAATCAAATAAAAAGTTTTTTCAACATCAAAATATGGTGAATAATGCAGGAAAGGAAACCCTTTTGACTACAAAGCATTCAGGCTGCACAGGATACCTTCAGGGATCACTATATTCTTCAGAAATTGGCTATCTTTATGTATTTTGGAATTACTTCCCCTGTTTGTTTCTCTGTTATGTTGGTTGTTTTCCAGAATTATTATTAGTTTTTTTTAAGCCATCATCAGCATACAATGACACAGTCACCTTGGATATGGAAAAATTGATTAAAAGCATTACTTAAGTCCAAAACATTTCCTTTTAGTATTTTAAAAAGTGGAATAGATCTGTTTCCTGGATGCATGGAGAGTCAGATGAAAGCTATATTTCATGTTATTTCTATACTGTGAATGTGTATTCATGTTTCCACAGTAGCTTGACTCTGACACTAATACAACTACCAATCTTAAGGGAGAAAAGATGTATTTTTATGTTCTATGACATTTTTAAACTTGAACAACATTGCAAATATAAGTGTTAGTTCTCACAGTCAGGTATATTTTAGACCTCTAAAAATTCAGGGATTGCCTTCTTTCAGCATCATGCCATATTATGGCCTCTTCTCTGCAACTGTGAATGTTTAAAAACTTTATGATTTCTTCTTCTTCTTAGCATTTCTGCAGAAATAAGAAGTAGTACAGAGGAAAAATATCAAAAAAGTGCATGCATGAATTAATATCTAAAATATAGGCAAAAAAATCAGTTAAGTATCTCATCAGAGATTAACTTGATTAAAGTTTGTTCCTGAATCTCTACTTCAAACTATGGTTTCTAGGACCTGCAAAGCTAGCAAGGTTGCAGACCACTTCAAATTGTGAATCACGCTTCAACTTAGCAACTAGACTTTACATTTGCAATTAAACATACTTGTTACGTAGGTGAACTTTCCAAATGAAATGAAATGTGTTGCATAAATTTGTGTTGTGTGTGAAAATCCAGGATGTATTTTTTGCCTTAATTGAGCTTCAGTAACCTATTAAAATACCTACAGAGGTCTATTGTTCCCAGTACATTTTGAGAAAGCAACAGAAAAGCAAAAATGCTTTGAATTTAAAGATTAATTTGTTTACAATGTTTTAAGACATTATTTCTGTTGAGCATTTTCAGTTGCTTTGCACTCAATTTTAATAGCAGTTAAAAGAAGGTTCCAACAGAATGTTTATTAAGCATGTTGGTTTTTTTTGTAGCAAGATTTCTTTTGATTTAACATTGCAACTGCAATTGCTTGACATCCTTCAGTGTCTCTGATTGAATAAAATTTTGAAAACAAGCTTTCACATCTGTTTTAAAGGAAAGAATGGATACCAGCAAAAGTCTGGCAAGGCTTTCTGGAGGGTGCAGATGAAAGAAGAAGGGAGGGACAGGAGGAAAGGTTTTGTTTTCAGAATTACTTAGAATGTCTCAGGCATGGTTAGTTTGATTTTTTGTCTTCTGTTCCAGACCACAGGTGTTTCCCATTAAGACAAATGAACTGACTTTAACAGTATCCTGCAGAGCTGTGGGCACAGAATACCTTCTGTGAGCTGCCAATAATTATTTGTCCTGGCTTTGTTTCTGGAGGTTCTACTTAAATTGGTTCAAAAGCTAGTAATCTGTTTCATCCCTGAAGATTAACCCCCTAAAAAAAAAAAAAAAAAAAAAAAAGGAGAGAGAGAGAGGAAAAAGTGTGCTTCTACATAATCGAACAGAATAAAATATCTTTCATAGTATCTTTGGTATCTTTGTATCTTTGTTCATTTAGAGAATGATTTTTAAAGTGTGATGAAAGGAGACTTAGGAACAGCACTCAATATGTAGCACTACTACTAACATGTCTTCCACCAATTCCCTCAACAGTCTACACTGCAGACAACTGGACTAGTAATAAATTTAATTTTGATAGGACCTAAAACATTTATTATTTGCAAATGCCTACATACAAAACATTCTGACTACAAATCAACTCCAAGTAGCTACTAAAGCTATGATTAGATTTACAAACCTCAGGCAAATCCACACAGACATCTATCCACTGATTTCATGGGTCTTTGATTTATATCTTTTAAGAACTTCAAAAATCTGTATAAAGATGTAAGTTCCTGTGCTTTTTAATCCAGGTTAGAAAATGAAAATTTTTATTTTCATTTCTCTCTGACCACAATCATAATAACTTCAAATTTCGTCTGAAAGATTCAGTACAGCAAAACTCTTGAATGCTTTGCAATATCAGGGGCTATGAGAATTATCACTTTGTAAGAAATACTCAGAATGTTCAGGATAATTTTCAGAAGATCAAAGAGAACAAAGATGGATTTCTCCTATAAAATTTGTATTTATGTGCATAAAACTGCTAATTTTTTAAATTCAATTGCATTTTATATTTGCCCATGACATATCAAGCAACTGTATAACTGAACTTGGAAGATGAAGACACATTGTGAACTAACCATTTAAAAATCCCATTCATAGTGTTCTCAGTTATACTTTCACTTTGGGCTTGGCATGATCTTGCACAGATAAAGCATCTAACCAATACTCAACATCCATTCAGTTCTAATACTACATGCGCTACTGTTCATGGACATGCAAATTCCTTTGTCATCTGTATGATTTGCAATGAACAGATTAAAAGAGGGAAATTCAGCCTAATCCTGATCCCATTTACATTGCATTCAATATGAAAATAGTTTGGAGGAAAATGCTATTAGCTGATATCTATTGATATGTAAAAACTAATTCAGTCCATCCCTGCTTTGATGTTTTTTTCCTAATAAATGTGAGCGCTCTTTCTGTAGGCAGATAAAAACAGACTGTATTTTACCTTAGAATTAACTATTGTGCAGTCACTTAGCTCATATATTGCATACTTTTGAGACTTTTAAGGAGCAATAAGTTATGCAGTAGCATAACTTCAGATAAGTGAAGCACAACGGAAGCTGTAAGTGGTATTACCCTGTCAGTCTCCAGGAAACATCAGAGTGTTTGACAAGTACACTGAGTCTCAAAAAGCAAAACTAGTAATGACATATCAATTGACAATAATGATTTGAAAATGTAAAATGACATAAAAATGTGGTTGCTTTCCACTTTTCCATTTCACAGTTAGAGACCTGGGTTATAGATAGGCTACAGTCAGCTTTCAAGAGAAAGGTAGCTTCAAACACAAGCTCAGACATGGCCAAGGACATTGCTGTCTCCATGATGTCAACAACATAAACATTTAGATAAGATACCAAGACAAGACATGGACAAAATTAAGTCATACTCTGAAAACTACAGACACAGCTGAAGTGGGGACTGTCATGGGGGAGGGAGGGGTGGGGGGTCGGTCTCTTACTGCCTGGCAGTGAGTGCTGGAGGTTGCATTTCCTAGCCGTTCCAAGTTTTTCAGGTTTGACTCGATCTCAGGAACTCTCTCTCCTATCTTATTTGATTTATTGGTCTCAATTTCAATTAGATCTTATTATATTGTGTTATTTTGCATTTCCAATATCATAGTTAGTAAAATAAGTTTTCCTCCATAGATTGTTGCCGCTGTTTTTTTTTCCCCCCTCCTTCCTTCCCATTTCGTGTGGGGCTGGAGTGGCAGTAGAGGGACACGGGCCTACTGCCCCCTGTCACAGGCATAGATTGATCTAGTTAACACTGTGACAGGGAAGACCATCAGCATAGCCTAAGCTATCTGTAATTGCACTAATTAAGATATTGCTAATACTGTTCCTGATGGTACTGTCGGTACTACTGGATACAGAAGTGTCAACCTGTTATGAACTCTCAAACTCACTGAAACATCTGGGTAAATGCTCAGATGGTTTGCCCAAAAGACTGTGTCATCATTCTGCACTAGATAACATCTTTAAAGGTACTCCAAATACAAATACACAGTCCCCAACAGTCTCTGTTGGTCCTGTTTAATCCTGCCAATATATTCAACTCCTAAGATCCTTTTCAAAAAGTTGGTCATCGCCCTTGAAGAACAGGATGGGTAAATTTAGATTAGATAGAAGGAAGAAATTCTTCACTATAAGAGTGTCAAGGCATCGAAGCAGGTTATCCAAAGAAGCTGTGGATGTCCCTGCAGGTGTTAAAAGCCATATCGGACATGTCTTTTGGCAACCTGGGCTAGTGGGAGGTATTGTCGACCATGGCAGACGGGTTGAAACTAGCTAATCATTGAGGTCACTTCCAACTCAAACCATTCTGTGATTCTGTCATTCTGTGATTTTGTTCTAAGATTAAAGGATCAAGCCTCTGATGAAGTCAGCTGTCATTCTGAGTACAGCACAATTGTGTGGGGAGAATCAAAGGAAGATGAGCAAAATAATGCTTGAGATTTTAGATTTTAGAGGGAGTCTACATAGCTATTTCAGTTTGACTCATGAAGGAGCTTAAAAGGAGCTTCCTCCAGCCACAGCAACTTTCCTTTGGTTCACATTGCAGCATGGCCTCAGGGTACAGGAACTGGATCTCTTTCATGTCAAATTCAAGTTGAAGGGACACTCCAGGACTGCAGAGAATGTAATCCAGATGCTCATTCAATTCACAGGATCAGATTAGACACAGACCAAAGCAGTTTCCTGAAATGCATCATGCATTCTGCTCTCCAGCTCCTATTCTCTATTCTGCACTACCTGCTACTGTTCACCAAGCTTTTCTTTACTTCTCTAACTCCTCTTGTGATGAAGTCAGTGAATTGCTCCATAAGTATTCTGATTTTCCTTTTCATTACGAGTTCATTCAACCCATGAAAAAACTTTCTGAAGCTAAAGAAGACAAAGTATGACTTACCAATGGATTAATAAGCAGAAAGCATGGTAAACCTGCAGCAAGCTGGGTCTTCTGCTGTTGTAAACCAGCTTCCTTAGGTTGACTTTAGCAGAGTTAGGCTGATTTACATTATTTGGGTATGTAATGCAGCATATTCCAGTAATTCAGATGCTGATTTAGCTAGATGCATGCATATTACAAACACACACTGGGGCCCTGAGGGTTGTTCCGGTAACATTATTGATTTTTGAGAAAAGTTTGCTGGGGTCACTATAGTTTGTGCACATGTATATTTGCATTATTAGAATTTAAGATACCTCATCTGGAGCTGAATGTTTTGTATATTGAAAAGTGCCAATTACAAGTAACAACTATTAAGTCCTATCTAACAGCTTACAATAAAAACTGATAAGCACAAAAGTGACAAGGAATGAAACACAGGGAAATTAAGTAGCTACAAAACTTAATTTAAAAAAAATTTAAGCTACAAAACTATTATTATTCCAGCAGCAACATCTCCACAGCCTAACATCGCCTTTTCCTTCTGCCTTTCTCTTCACCTAACACAAACTGAAAGTGTTTTAAAGCAGCATATCTGTATTTATAATAGCAACCACAGCGCTAGAGATTTAACTCCCCAGTCAAAATCTACTGAAGTCATTTAAATATCTTTTAACTTCTCTGGACTTTAAATGACTCTTGCAATAGTTTATTGCATTTAAACCACAGCTGAGCTGCTTTAAAATTGTCTAGGAAACTTCACCTCTCCATTATAAATAAGTCGATGTAGCATTTTAAAGTGTAGACTTACATCAGTGAGAAACAGACTTTGACTGCACTTTGTGGAAGATTACATCAATATAGTTATATAGTGATATGTTGCAATGGTAGTGGACCATGTTGTCCCGTCTGTTTCTTTGCTCCTTACTTGGTCTCCAGCTTGGTGACTAAGCTATGGTACTTCCATTTCCTGGGTACCACCAGAGATACCTGGAAATGAAAAAAATATGCATAAGAGATTGTTTTTACTTCTAAGATGACAATTTTATAGTGTTACAGGAGGATGAATAACTCATGAGTCCACAGGTTAGAGAGTGTATTTTAAGAATTTTTGGAGAATCAGTCACCATGGTAGGAGAGATATTTAACATAACTTTATCATTACCCTGTTATCAAAAGTCAGGAGTATGATGAAATAACTCACAGTACGAGCTATTTCAAGTAAATAATATAGTATAAAATTAACAGAATAACTATTACATTTTTGTTGTCATGCAAAGTTTCTGCCATTCAAGTGACTGATTTCCCTGGGCTTTCTGCGCTTAAAAGTTGGTAAGTGACATTATAGTTTTATTCATTTAACTATCCATCAGCAGTTGGCAAATTTCAAAGTGACACTTATTTTGGCTCCTATTGATCACATTCTTTTCACAGCTGTTACTTGAATTTCCTTTACAGATTTTATTAAATTTATATGAACATTGAATCTGTGTCAAATGTGACCTGGGAATGACCCTAAACATAATGAAAATTGAAACCACACTTCCCTGTTTTCATTACTAGATTTTAACCAATTATTTAAAAATGAGCTCCTTCCCAATATTTTTTTCAAGAATTAATTAAAAAAATATCTTTTTGTGTCATAAATGATGAAATGGACACACAGTGAAAATGAAAAAAGCACACAATGCCAGTGGTAAACAGAAAGCAGCCGGCATAGTAATTATGTCCCCAGTAATATTTTTCAAGTACTTTTTTATTGATTACATATTTTATGGAGCAAATTCTTGATTGTTGCATATGAAGATCATTATATAAATTAGGTATCTGGCTTGTAGATTTTAAATAAGCTAGCAGAGCAGAGGGGATGAGGAAAGAACAATGGTAGAGGGAAAAGGAGATTGTAGAAACATATTTCCAGAGACAAATATATGATGGAGTGATTTTTACAGTTCAGCGGAGACGATACTGGTCTGTACACTTCCTTTGGTGTTCTTTAATCTTCAAGATTTACTTTTTCAAACAAAATATTTATAAATGAAATCCCATTTGTACGGTTTGAATAAGAAGGGTGCTGAGAGCTCAGTTACCAGAGAACTGTGTAATGAGTTCAAAAATGTATGCTTGAAATTTACTTTAGGTTTGCAAATTTTAAAGAGATTTTTACCCTCTGGGAGTAATGTGAATAGTTTCATAATAGTCTTCTGCACTGAAAGGAGAAAAAGCTTGCAGATTTAAAGTATACAGTGCAATAAAAAATTGCGTTCTTAGAGGAGGCTGTCAGACGTGGCTTGGATCATGGACACAGTCATAAATTCTCAAACAACTGATGAACTTTTAAAGTTTTTATTCTAAACATAAAATATATTTCTTTCAAAAACTCATCCACTACTCCAGTTTTCTACATGTAAGATGCTCTCAATAACATTTCTACATGATCAAAACAACCAAAATCAGTTACACGTTTCTCTCTTTACAAATAGGTTTATCATGTGCAAATATGAAGTAGTACAGATGGAGAGGAGAAGAATGGTGCAATTTATTTCACATCTAATATACTTAGAATAGGGTAAGGTTAGTTACCTGCTAGCAATATTATAACAGCACAGGGAACTAAAATAATCTGAATTAGTCTCCCTTAGTTTTCCTGGTGGAGCCCTCCATCTGGTCACTCTTATTCAGAACAAAACCATGTGCATCCCATATAATCACTTTCAGAATGACCATATAGAGAGCTGCACTGGCACACAGAAGCAGAATTTCTTTAGTTAAACAGGTATTAGACTCCAATCTCTGAGTCTCCAGTCAAGGACTTAACAAGTTATCCTGCTTTCTTTTCTGAGTATAGCACACAAAGCTTGTGCTAAGGCCATCTACTCAACATAACTGATACTAAAGCAAGGGCTGGCCTCTAGGCAGAAATCATGCAAATGTGCCGGAGACGGCTTTAAATCAGTTGAGTTCACTGTGGTCAATTACCACCAGTCCAAAACTTGGGCTAAGCCACAGCTCTTGTTCCTTCATCCTCCAAGAGCTGAAAAAGTCCTTTGAATCTTTAGCTGAGCTAAGCTGAAGTACCCTGCTGGCAGTTCCCAAGATAACTAATTTAAAACTTCTTCAGATATAAAACACAACCATCCTCTTCTACATGATGCAAACATTCAATAAGAATTCACTTAGCTTAAACATATGTTTAAAATTAAACAGGCAATAATATTTGCAGTTAATTCAGATCTTAAATTGTTTCCTCAGCTCAATAAACAGCAATGATGTGATGTTTGTTTTCTTCTCTGGAGTAGGAGGAAGCTGCTAGAAGGACGGGAATAAGAGATATTTAAATAGCATCTACAACTGCAGTAACTAGGATTGTTCAATCTACTATTGCATGTTCCTAAGACTGGAGAGCAAGTTCAAATTCAAACATTAGGTACTATCTTTGAATGGTATGCAATCTATTTTATACATTTCATCAGATGAAAAGAGGAAGCCTGGAGGAGTCAAATGGAAGAAGAAAACTTCTAGATGAGAAAAATTAGTGTGAGGATAAAATGGAATATACACAATACACAAATAGATAGATCAACTATCTATTTTGGAGAACAGATCTCAGTCATATGCTGATATAAATCTGTCTGCAAATTATGAACTTTGAAAAAAGAAGTAGATACAAGCGATAACTTCTAGTGTGACTGTGAGGGGAAAAAAAAACTGCAGAATTTAGCACAACTAGTAGGTGTTGTATTTGCCTATGGAGAGACCAGCAGCTGAGAGAGAATCACTGTTGTCTAGCTTGGAAAAAAATTCCAACTGAGCCGTTTGTTGCTGCTGGCACTTTAGGTACACTGAAAGCTTTCATACATCATCGCCAATAACGACAGCAACATAAAACAAATCCATATCATAATCCTTTCTCATGATTTTGTTGTTGCTGAAAAATAAGGGAAAACTGATTTCCTTAAACTGGCACAGGCAAAACTGGACAGAGCACAGGAAATAATAAAATTAAAAATAAAAAATCATAAATTAATTTTTGAAATGCTGAATTTATGGTTCATTAATATACAGTATTTTCATTTATGTTTAGCAAAAGATGTATTCACAAAATATCTGAATAATATAGAATGAGCTCCAACGGTCAAATGCCATATCCCTCCAATCATCCTTGTAAGGATATCTGTCCCTTTAAGGCTTTGGCTGAAATTAAATACCACTGAAGCCTTCTGACAAACATTTTGCCAATCAGCTGGATATATGTGTTAATCAGCCTTAGTGCAAGCATGGCTTCACTCTTTCACACAGCCTCTTTTCTGTGATGTTTGTTATCTAACCTGTTGTTTAATTAAGGACCTGTCGTAGTTATAAGCTCAGACACTGACTTCTCATTAATCACTAGCTAACATAATACAAATCTCTAATCATTCACTCTTGATTCTTTGTCATCAAAGGATCTCTCTCTGCTATGATAATGAGTTTTTAAATAACTTGGAGCTCTAACACCAAGGTTAAGCTGAAGACCACCTGAATGGTCCCACAAGTGTCATATGATAGCAGCATAGGGTCTCATTAGTAATCAAATTACTATTCAAATTTGTCTTAGTACTTTTCTTTTTTCTTTCAGAATAGTGCAAATTTTTTTTTCAGTAGAGCGAGAAATATTTTGATCCAGCTTCACTTCAGAAATTTACTGTTATTCCAGATGAGAGAATTGGGCTCAATTTCCAGTCCTGGACTGAAATCAACTATAGCATATCCAGGATTTCAGCTTAGATATTTTGCTTCTGATTCTCCTGAAGTGCATGCATTTTCAAAAAAAAAAATAAATAAATAAATAATTTTTTTTTTTTATAAGTGGTTAGAAGAATTACTGTCTCTCAGCGTAATCCTATTTCTTGACATACTACAAGAATGATCTACCTCCTTTTGAATGCAGGCTTGCAAACCAGAGAGACTTTTAATATCCCTTCACAATATTTCTGATATTTTTATTTCAGTATCTTACCAGTTTAAAAAGACTATTCAGAATATAAGATATTTGCTGATGCCAACATCAGCCAAATATGATGCCAAATAATACGCAAATATATAAGAGCAAGATATAGAGTTGTCAAGAATTGCAAAAATCCAGCCTATATAGTAAAACTTAAATGTTGTAGCTAACCATAAGCTGTCAAACTTCGTTCCAAGGCAAGTGTTAATATCACTGGAGCTGTTATAGAATATAAATCAGAAAGAGACTCCAATACAGAATAATGAGAAAATGTATCATTTAGATGAGCTAATACTGCTAATATAGCCTATATGAGCTGATACTGCTAATATAGCCTAAAATTGCTATGGTCCTGAAACCATCTTTGATAACTGAGAATGAATTCTTTTTTGACACTAAGATGAGAACCTTCAGATAAAAAAAATATATATAATCTTTATGCTACTTTTATTCCTAAATGTCCCTTAAGTAAAGGAGGCACTTTGGAGTTCTAATGTATGTAATGTGAAATTATATTATTTTGCAAATTTAATTCAAATAAGTAAAATTAAGTACTAATGAGTTGTATCCTAAAGTTGTAGGACAATATCAGCTCAAGTCTACACAGGTGGCAGTAGCAAATGTTACATTTTCATGCTGTCTTGTGAGACAGAACAAATAAAGAATGAATATTACATGTTTCTTAGCACAACAGATTTCTTATGTCAGACTTGAAGGTCAGTTTCCCTTTCCATTATAAATTTCATAAATTAGGAATTTATATAAGCTACACTTTAATTTGCTATGATCTGCAGTTTTGCAATCAACTTCTACAAGTTCTGCAAAATGTTGGATTTTTTTTTTTAAATTATTCAGGCTATCTTTCTCAAAGTGTATAACAAGGCTGACTATCTGAAAGCCCTGTTTGAAAGCTTTCAGCAACACAGTCCATCCCTGCAGAATATATGTCATCATGGGATCACCTATCTGTTTCCAATTTATAAATATATATATATATGTATATATGGAGCTGAATATTTTTTCTATCTAAATGAAGAACCTGTCTTGTCAAGCAGATATTTTTCACTGCGTGTTAACCTAACAGATGAATAAGAAAAGAGTAATAAATATATTCGCTGAGCAGAAGTAGTAGTTCACAACCATTTGAATCAGGAGAGAAAATATTGATTGCAGAAGCTGAAATTATTTCTTTCACATTGAAGGTAGATAAGAATGAATAGACTCCCTGTCTTGCCAAAACTTCAAAGTAAATGTAGAATCCCATCCTGGAAGCCATGTGAAGAACTTTGCTGTGGGTAGAATTAGCAGCATGGGTATAAGGGAACTGCCATGAGAAAGATACTTTGATAGAACAAGACTTGAGGCATGGCCACAGTTGTTTTTCTCCAGTAAACTGTGGAACTTGATCACAAACTACTGAAATGAGGATAGTGTAGTGTATAGACTAACAACCAATACTCAGTGGTATGCTTTGGTGACGTTATAGTAAACTTTGAACTAGTTGCATGTTTAATACACACATGACATAAAATGCTTCAGGTACTTTTAAAAAGTTTTAAAACAAAGTATAACTTCTTAAACCTTCATACAGTTCTATAGAGGCATAATAACTATCTCTATAACATAATTTTCTTAATGATGTTTGATCTCCTTTACTGGACAAGATATCTCATTCCTATGTGAATACAATGGGTAGAAATGGGAAAGAGGCTTGAACAGAACTGCTAAACGCACTTTTTTGTTGGTTGTTGGCTTCAGTTGTATTGCTATATACTCTGATGGTTGGGGAACTGGACTTATATTTTTACAAAGAATATTTGCTCCTTTTCAATAGGGTTCACATATAGGTTGCATATTCTCTTAAGTACAATAAATGTCATGATGCTTTTGGGTGGTTTTCCGTTGTATGTGGTCTTGTCCACTTCTTGCCAAGTTTGACTGTTGAGCCAAGATTTTGGGGCAGGGTTACTGGGTGGAGACTGTCTGGATCATTCTCTTATGTTGTGTACTTTAGAAAATCAGTTCTAGCTTATTAAGTTTTTTAAAGGCAACAGAAGCACAATTTCTAGTACATTTTTTTAGCTAGAAAACAGTCTCAGATTACAAAGTGTGACAGATTTTTCATTGTGCAATTGTAGTTCCTTTAACTACATCACTTTTGATTAAAGACTGCATGTCATGGATCAAGAGTAATTTATTTAGTTATTTGAAAGAAGATTGTCTTAAGAATGTAGAATATATATATTGTTTACCACTTCTAAGGAGGATTGAAAATGGATTCAGATGCTTGTCATCACAGAAAGTGGAGTTTTATTCATACTAACAGTTTTGTTGATCATAGAGTATAGCAATGCTTTTTATCTCTTATGAATGAAAAGCATCTATTCTCCCTATCAATGTATACTTGCATGGATCAGATGACTACATATTCTAATTCTAAATTAAAGCCCTGATTTGTCTTCATTTCAAAACTTAGTCCTTAGTGAAATTATATAATAATGTGCTACTCATCATATACATAATTACATTGAAAAAACCTTTCTGTTCTATTTTGTGATAAAATATTTCCCCAATGATTACAAGATATACAGGCTACTACATACATATACATGTATCCAATTGTTTAACCATGAATGATATAACCAAACTGGTAGTATTTACAGAATGTGATGCAAGAAATTTATTTAATCCAAACTAAACAGAAAGAAGGAGTCCCAACATACTTCCATACTTAAACAAGTTTGCACGCATGTGAACTAACTTGAGAGAGTGCACACCAAAGAAAAGGCTTTTTGCCTTTTTTTATTTTAGGTGTTGTTAGCATTCAATGATAATATCGTTTGTTAATGGTCTCTGCATCATGAAAGTATGTTCATAAAAGAAGTGCAATGTACATCGTATTCTCCAAACAGTACACAACATGGAATCAGACACTCAAAATATGAAAACACAATGGGAACATAGTGTATAATACGAAACTATCAAAATAAACACTAGCAAACACAAATATAAGTAATTCCTGCCTCAGCATAGAATCATAGAATCATTCGAGTTGGAAGGGACCTTGGACTAGATGATCTTATAGGTCATTTCCAATCTTGTGATTCTATGATTCCATGATTGAAGGAAGACACAGACCATGGTGTACATCTGCAAGCTAGAGCTGCAGCCTGTGAACAGCATGGTGGGGCAGAAGGGCTGGAAATTAGCTTTTTTAGTTCTTAATGGTCATCCAGATAAGCTCTCCTGCAATGAACAGAGACACATACAGCTCAGTCAGGTGATCAAAGCCTGGTCTTGAATGTCCCCAGGAACACGAGTCATTCATCACCTCTCCAGGAAACCTCTTTAAGTGCTTCACTACCCTTACTGTAAAAAACTTTTTCTTATAACCAGCCTAAATCTCCTGTTTCAGTTTGAAACCATTTCCCCCTGTCATATCACCACTGACCCTGCTAAAGATCCTGTTGCCATTCTTCACCTCCTTTGACCTGCTGACCACATGTCTTTTGATGCAGCCCAGCATACTGTTGGCTTTCTGGACAGTAAAGCACATTGCTGGCTTGTGCCTGGCTTGCCAAGTTCTTTTTGGCAGGGCTGTACTCAATCTGCTTGACGGCTGTGTAAAGCAGTTGCAAAGAAAGAAGCATGCATCGTGGGAATTTTTTGGTAAAATTTTAAGACCCACATGCATGTCCATGTACATCATTCTGTACAGAACCTACTGCTGAAATGTTCAGAACGTTAATGTAGACATGCCTTTATATCTGCCTGCCAAACATCTGTACTTTATCCCAGTATGCTCACATGAAATTATGCTATAAACATTTCCATTAGGTTTTAAATGATTTTATATATACCTAAAAAACTGTTCACATCTTGGGAAAAAGTCCCCTTGGAAAAGTTCAGAAAGTCCATATAACAGAAAATCCCATGTATGAGGAGATTTTGTTTAGTCAAGTGTTAATGTCCCATTTTATCCTGCTACCTTTTTCTTTCTACATCTTCATTTGCCCTTCAGCATCCCCCCTTCAGTTCCCCAACTCTGCTTCAGACCACCCTTTTGATTCTCACTGCTTCTTGCATTCACCCTTGTTATACTAAGCACCTTCTTCAAGAACAAGAAAGCTAAACACCTCTTTTGTAGACTCTAAAAAAAAAAAAAAAGAAAAAGAAAACAACCAGTGAGTAGCCAAAGGCCTCAATGTGAATCTTGCTGAAAAGTTCTGTGCTTTTTTATCCTTTACATATTCTGATTAAGAAGTTTTAAGCTGGTATGTGGCCACACAAGAACAGCAATGAGAGTGAGGATTTATTAGGTACTAGCCATGATCTCAGTTTCAGGTAATCAGAAAACAGTGTAGTCATAGTTCTCTGGCTATTAAAATCCTGGTCATAGTAAATGAGTGGTGGAAGTAAGGGCAGCAATTTAGGTGAAGGGGAATGAAAGAAAAAAGACATAAAGCATCAGCAAGAACCTAAATTGCATACTCTGGTTGGAAATTTCTATCAAAAATCTTGCTAAACAAATGCTGATGTTTTCTGATCCTTGCTAGTCCCAAAGCATTTAAAAGGAAGTGTTTAATTTTTTTCTCTCTCTTTGCTTATCCAAAGTAATATTCACTTTATTATAATATCAATGGTGAATCATTGCTTATATTTTAGAAATGACAATTTTAACGTACAGTATTTAATGTGCATTTAATTTTGAAACATATTTCCAAATATTTTTAATCTAAATTCATCTCCCTAAATCACAGTTTCACAATTTCACAGTTATCTATAAGATGTCGTGCTACAATTATCACGTTCTCATACACTGCTTGCATACATAAGGACACTGGAAAAGTTGAGACAAAATGACCACAGCATAAATTTAGAGTGCAACAGCAATAACTACTTTTTTGACCTTTTTATTATGCAGCAAAGGTGATTTTAGGCAGATAAGGGTAATCCACTTCTAAAATCCCCACAAAAAGTTAAAGAAGTATAGCTGATTCCGCTCTAGTCATATTGTACTTTCCCTCACCTCAGCAAGTTCTCTCAGGTTTGATTCATGATCCTATAACAAAGGATATTAGCAAAAGTGTTACTAACCAGCAATGCAGCCTGCAAACATTACAGTGTTGCATTAAATGTAATCAGAAAATAATTAATTATGAAAAAGGGATTTAATATTTTTTGAACCCTGTTTTTAACCAAAAAGGTACACAAATACTTTTCAAATCTGTTTCTTAAAGTCTACTTCTGGTTTCTCTGAAAAAGCCATAATGCTGTAAGAATTGCTACTGAATTAGCCCACAGAGCAAATAAAGATGAATATAGTCCTTGTGGAACACTATCGCATGAAAACGGGTCTACACCTAATAAATATACATATATTCTCCACCCCCAGTACAACAGCATCCTTGAGAGTGATACTATTACTGCGTTATTAGCAGGTGTTTTGCATGAAAAGTGAGCATAATAGGCATTAAAGTAATTGGATCCCAAGCAATCTCATATTGTGGAGAATACTCTCTGAGGAAAACTTACATGCATATCCACACCTATGAGCTCTTTTTAATGTTTCGTTGCATTCGAAGCATTCAAGTCTCATATAGTATAACAGTTACACATGAGAAACTGCTTAGTGACTTCCTTGCTACTACTTCTCCCCGATGTCACCTGGAGCTGGAAATTCTTGACCTCAGTCTTAGTTGGAATCCATGTCTCTCTCTACAGACACAGCATTATCCAATTGCAGTTGTGCCCAAACTATTCCAGTTACTGATAAAGTTGCAGGAAGGCACTGATATTGCCATAAATCTTTCAAATACATTTGACAAACCCTAGAAAAGATCTATGGGCACAGGACTCAAATTTGAGTAGCACTCGAATCTTTTCAAGGTAGGCTGGCAGTGTCATCAAAGAGTGCTCATTTTGAGGCTTTTCACACAAAGTAGACTTTAAGGGATTTTTATGTATAACTTCTACTGTAGGTCTGTACTGCAACCTTTCACTCTCATAAAACACTACAGAAACCTTATCCCTTCTCAACATATCTGTTGTAAGATTTAATGTTTTGATTCATATTTCTTTTTTAAAAGTCCTAGAATCATAGAAGCATTTGAGTTGAAAGGATTAAAGATCCTCAGAAGGATCTTTAAAAGTGCTTGAAACTGGCTAGTGGTTCAACAAGTTAGTATAGGATCATATGTAAGTGTATGTTAAGTGAGCGTGACTCCATAGGAAAAGAGGTAAAGAAGGCCTGTAATTCGTGGTTGTACTCAATAGAGAAGCACAATCTATCCTTCTATATGCAGATTTTGACTTTCTCTGTTGGAGGAAAGAGCACATACTTATTAAGAGACTACTGATACATTTCTAGAAAACAAATATATTTCATTTGGAATGAGAAGCAGATAATTTTGGCAGAAGAACATGTGTTTCTTCAGGCCATACACAAGAATTAGATTACTATATAACAGTAACTATAACTAATATATAACTATATAATATAACTATATATGCTAGAAGTAGCAGAGGGATTAAACTGTAAAAATCATGAGAAAAAGAAAGAGCATTAATGAAGATGCTCTTAATGTAGTTCAGAAGAAAAGTGAACAAAATGAGGATGGGGAAGGAAGTGTCTGGGAAATCTTGAGTTTCATCTGACACAATCCAAAGATGACAGAAAAAAGAAGTTGAGAGTGATGCAAAAATCATAGTGTGGGAGATGACTGATAAAAAGTTTATCTGTAGAGGTATAAAGAAGTGAGCAATAGTTACAGGTGAAAGCATGGCTGGAGAAAGTGAACAATTCAGGCGGAACATGAAGAGTTTCTTTCTGCAATAACTGGCCCAGTGATTAATGAAAACAAAACAAACAAAAAAAAAACAAACATGGTGGGGAATGTGTGAAACTTCTAAGTGAGCATGGGTAGATATGCACAAGACAGGACTTTCAGATGCTACAAATCCAGGAAAGTTCAAACGTACACTTTAGGCCAGCCAGCCCTTGGGACTCCAAGAGCACTATTTGTCAACTGGTTCGTTCACACCATGACACAGTTACCACCAGAAATGGCAGGTAGTTGAATACATAACAACTGTTTTAACTCAGGGAGAATAAATAGAAGTGCCTACATGCACAGAAACTATTCTTCCACACTGAGTTTCATACAGAGCATTACAGCTGAGAATCCAAGACATTACTCTTAATTGCTTATAATATACAATGTTGTAAACAAACTATCTAACACTTCTCAAAATCCATATCCTGAAGTTTAAAACAGAAATATGCTTGATTTACCAAATCATTAAAGAAAGCTTTTGAAAAATTAAGCTAGATTGTAGTAATATAGTATCATAACTGCAGTCTGGATTTTATTGTACTAAAATACACTAAACATAAAACTAAATCCCTGTCCAGAAGAACTGATGATATAAATAACAAATGCAATAACTGGTGAAACATACCAATTTTTCATGCCTAGATATTTCAGAAAAAGAGACAAAAGTAATTTTAGAAACTTTAGGAAATAACATCTGGGATTAGGATAAAGCAGGAGAAATTTCAGATAAAAGAATAATTGTTTCAGGTATATAGTGTCAGCTAAAAATAGAAACAAATAATGGAAGTGCCTTGTCAACCATAACTACTATAATGGTAGCATAATATTATAATGAGAAAGCAGTTAATTGTTTATTTGTTTTTAAGTGATGTCTAAAAAGATCGATAAAAGACTGGAATACAGCTTCTCACCTTCCATAAAGCAACACTGACCCATTTTAAATAAGGCTGTTTGAAATTGATATTACAAAATATATCTACAATTTATTTCCAGTAGTCAGACTTAGCAATTGTAAGAAACATTTTTTGTCCCATTTCTGATAGACAAACCTTTCAAATCAACAAGCTGAAATTAAAATAATATCTAACTTATAATCTGTGAGTTACTGATTTAATCAGGTAAGCACTCACTAATGAAAAAGGTCAAAGTGACAGAATCCTAGCACACTGACAAGCTAGTTCTCCATGCTTTCCAGATCTGGTCTCCTTAAATGCTCTTGGTGATTGTGGTTCTCCACATAATTTAAACACCTTCAAGAACTTACATACAAAAAATAACTTGATGTTAGCAAGTTATACAACAGACTATACTGCTAACTCAAGCAAACGTTGAATGACAGTGAATTTTTTTCTGAATTATTCATTTTCTGATTTTGCCATGGTTTATTCTCCAATCTTAAAGTTGCTTTAACTACTTTATTTCTGCATAAGATGTACAGTTACAGACTTTCATAAATCTATGTACATTATTCTCTGTAAAGTCTAAAGCCAGCCTCTTTCCTCCCTGTTAACTTCTCTCCTTCAGTGCAGCTGTAGGATGGGTCACCTCTGAGCACCCACGGATGAACCAGTTGTCCAGGGAACATGCAGTGGTTTAAGTAGTGATAGACAGCCTGACTCTTCAGTGTTGTTGAAACCTGTAAACCAAATCACATTCCAGGAAAAATTGTTGTGAAGGTACATATTTCCTGATTCAGACAAAGCTATGGATTTCTTTGACATTTTACAATACCATCTTAGCCAGAATTTAAAGCCTTTTGAAAATACATTTTCTTTGTTTAACTATAATAATGTTTAAAGAATGTACTAATAATGTTTAAAGAATGTACTTCCTAATATATCTACATGTAATAAAAGAGCCACATTCTAGAGATATTAGGCAGTATGGCATTCAGAGATTTCCTGGAAGTTGCAAAAAGATACCAAATACAAAACCAAATCCTAACTATCTGCAAAAATACAATACATTTTTAAATGATTTTTCAAAAGCATATCTACATTAAAATGTTGATTAGAATGCAGTTTTAATTTTAAACACTGTTTCCAAAACAAAGAAACCCAGAAGCATTGTGATGAAAATTATTACCGGACTGTACTACTATAAATTACTATATTACTATATTACATTGCATTAGATTGTGATGGATTTGCTGCTCTTCAAATAATAAGACTGAAAGAAGGACTGGATCATGTGCAATGTCATCTATAATAATTCCTATTAGCTAACACTAAACTTGAAGTTCTTTACCAAAGAAACCTATTACCCCTAAGAAATACATATATAAATATATGTATCTACTGCAACATTTAAAATTAAACCTTATTCTAAATCACTGCGAGATTTTCAGACTATGAGCTCTTCAGGCAGAGACATCCATTTGTACAGAATCTAACTCTACATGATTATCTGTTGCCTTTAGGGCCTCATAGAATAGCAACACAAACAGCAAAAATAATAGCAACATGACAATCAATCTAAAATCTAGGGTAGGTTATATAAAGTAATTCCAAAATGGTTTTGACATCTGACTGTAAGTAACAATGTTTTCAAAAGTATTGTACATCAGCTGATACACATATTTTTAAACCTGTATCCTATTTCTGTACTGCAGTGGGCAGTCACAAACATTTGCTCTCATCAGCTCTCCAACTGAAATAAAATGGATAGAAAACATTTTATTTGGGAAAAAATTAAAAATACAACATTGCATGTACAATTGTTTAAAGTTCAAAGGGACTTTAATCTGATGAGACTTGCTTACAGAATGGATAATCATTTTATGTAAATCTAACCTCTTACAGATTCAACCAATAACTTTCATTAAAAAAGGTGTGAACCTACAGGTGTGAAAAACTATGTGCATACAAGGTCAAAGAGAAGAGAATTTCTTAATACTATAATCATAAGAACTGCTTCTTACTGACAAATTGGATCTGTTTAGCAACAGCAGTGAATTGTAAATGTAAAATGCAGCACATTAAAGTGATGAAGTTTATGTTTCCACCATATTAAACATCTTCAGTAACTCTTTTTTACTGTGCATATCTAAAGGAAGAAAGCAATTAGAGAGCTTCAGATTTTGTGTTAGAGCAGCGATCAGTTGATCAAAAACTTGATCAATCATTTTATTCATTGAATAATGAAGATTTTTCTTAGTCCAAACTATCTAAGTAGTTACGTCAAATTCAGTTAATATTTTAATCTAAAAAATAGTAACTAGTGAAACATTTATGTTTTGTTTCAAAACATACACTTTTTTACTAAAAAATGCAAACTAAACAAGATACGGCATTCAAGACATTTTCTCCTCTTTTCATTTCAAAGAGAAATCTGGGAAAAATTTTGTTTAAATGTTCAATTTGGACAGTAAAGTGAAAAAAATCAATTACTCACACAACTCCATTTACTAATACTATGCATGGAGGAGTAAATTGGATGACTAATTTTGTTTGTTCCCACATGCTGCTTCCACTTGCTTATGTATTTGCTGAAAAATTGCAACCTTGAACTTCCAAAGTCTCACAGGTTTTGATCTGACTGTCTTACAGTAGCAATACAGACTACATGAAGAGCGTGGTTGTACTAAAATGAATACACACTCTTTTCACTTGCTGTAAATACTCTTAAAAAGGAGGGTTTCCATAGTAATGAAGACGAGCATTTGGAAAGACACATCACCATTTCTGAGGAAAACGATGAAGTTTGACTTGGGTAAGTCTTTTTAGTTATGTTGAAAGCAAGTATTCTCCACAAATATTTCTCATAATTAAATACCATGAAGGCATACAAAATCTAATGATTTTTCAGGGGATGAAGATTCCTATCTGTGCAATTTCTGCACGACTTCACAAAGACATGAACATTGAATATCAGGGGAAAAAAAAATCAAAGAAAATACATCAGAAGCTGAGGAGTGTGGAAACAGATTTGAAGTAAATGTTTGGTAGATAATACAGCAGACCAGCACCAAACAGAGTTAACAGATGGTAACACAAAAGAATATAGAATTGGAGTTGATGAATAAAAATCATGAAATAAAAAAAAAAATAGAGATTCAGATGAGAACTATATGACAAATTGGCCTGTGGCAAATTTTCTAACTTTATCATTTCTGCTCTTGGCCATTGCTGTATTCTCGATGGTATATTTCTTAGATCAGATTCCATATCCCTGTTTAATGCAGATCATACTAACTAGGTTTCATAAAGAGAAAATATAAAGTAGAATTGACTTTTTGTTATGATAGGTATCTGTAAGACAACAAAGATGTCCTAATGTTCATTATTTACCCCAAAAATGATCCCTTTTAGGATAGATTTAATCCATACGTCTTATTTTTTGCTTCTCGTGTTAAGTGACTGTAGCCACACGCATATGTTCTATTCATGTTAAGTTGCTCCTGTTTTCTAGATTCCTCAGACTATACAGAACATTAAATAATCTCCAGATACTTCATTTTCAGCAACTTTCCTACTGAATGGATGGACATGTAGGTCATCAAATGCATACAAATATGGAGTCCTCAGTACAGGAGAGACCTGGACCTGTTGGAGCATGCCCAGAGAAGGACTGCAAAAATGATCCAAGGGGTGAAACACCTCACCTACAAGGACAGGCTGAGAGCTGGGGCTGTTCAGCCTGGAGAAGAGAAGGCTGCAAGGTAGATGGCGGCTTTTCAATATTTAAAGGGGAGTTACAGGAAAGAAGAGGACAGACCCTTCAGCAGGGTCTGTGATAGAACAAGGGGAAATGTTTTCAAGCTTAAAGATGGCAAATTTGGGTTGGATATAAGGAAAAAGTCTTTTAAAGTAAAGGTGATGAGCCAGTGGAACAGGTTGCCTAGAGATGTTGTTGATGCCCTGACCTTGGAGACTCTCAGGGCAAAGCTGGATCAGGCCCTAGGCAACTTGATCTAGCTGTGCATGTCCCTGTTCAATGCAGGGGAGTTGAACTAGATGACCTTTAAAAGTCTCTTCTCAGCTCTAAGGATTCTATGATTCTATAAACTGTCCTGGTAAAGTCATTCATATATTTTTACAGACTTGGTGAAAAGCCCAAAGGTAGGACTGAGATCTTACAAATGCAGGTTCATGTATCCTTTCCACTCTGACAGAGTAATTTTTACACATCAATAAAAACATGAAGAAAAACATGAAGAAAAAAATGAAGAAACAATCTGGAAAATCAGATCAGCGTGAAAGACATAAGAAAGGAGGACTGAGAGAGATAAATGGTGAAGTGACTGTTTCCAGATCATGTTGCAGGTCTTTGTCCAGGACTGATGTTGTTCTAGCTTCTAAACAACCTCTCTTCCCTACTTTTCAATTTTAAAGCCGTTACTATTAGGAATGTTTCCCACAATTATCATATGACTCTCTGGTCGTCTTCATAAGATGTAATTTTCAAATCAAGTACATTCTGGTAGCTGTTACTTTTCCAAAACTCATCTTTTGCTACCCAAAAGTAATATTTTTTTCATTTACTGTGGATACACCTCTGTCTTTTAAAAGTGAGTCGAACAGATTTTTACACTCAAAGTCCATAGTTTCATGAGCCACAGTTTTTCAAATGATACCTTATACCAGTGAAAAAAATTAATTTTCAGCACTCACTTTCAAGTCTGGAACATCCCAAACTAACAGGCTTTAAAACCATGACAAGTTTATTCCCAAAGAAGTACAGATTAGCATGTCATTTTTTACACCTCCCACTGAGACCTCCTGTGGTGGGCTCATTGTAACCAAGATACCTGGTATTCCAAGCAAGGGGAAATGAAAACTAAGTCCCTAAACACACACAAATCTACATAATTCCCTTAAAAAGACTTTTTTGCTGGATTGGAAGTACTGTATCTGGAATCTACAGGTCATGTTACCTTTATAAATCTGTGTTTGGGACAAGCTACACAAATATTCATATCTTCATCACAGAGATAAAAAAACTATGCATTCTTCTATATTCCTCCTTTGCAATATTTAGCAAGTATTTATTTAAAACTTTTAGTCTTTCTATGTTGAATGTAGAAAAATAAAGCTAAGTAGGGAAACTATGGAAAAGAAGATAAGAGAAGGTGGTTTTCCAGCCAGTGAAAATATCCATGCCTTTAAAGATTTAAAGAGGAACAACCAAAACATTTTCTCAGTTGCCTATGGAGTCCTATGCAATAACATAGCATTTTCACAACAATACCTTTCAGGATGCAGTAAGAATTAACATTCAGATATACTTAAATATATGAAATTGAGGATTGGGAGCACAGGGAGAACTGAATGCCACTGGACCCAACTAGCTAATCCTTTATTGCCTTTGGTATTCAGATGACATTTATTCTTACGCTTTTTTAAAATCCTGAGGGAATCACTGAATTATGTATGCACATATATATCCAGTACAGAGAACTGAAAAGTACAGTTTGCCTTCAGGGCCTGCAATTACAGATTTGCTAAGTCAGCTATACGCTGCTGGGAATCAAGGAAATCTCCATTAGAATGCCATTAAGACCTGAAGAAAAGCACTGTGTTTCTTAGACCCCTTGTTCCACATACACTCTATTATACTCCAGAAAATTTCCATCTTTTAGCAGAAACATTCCCTCTTAATGAATCCTATTGCAAGTTATAATAGCTTTGCTTAGATCAATATGAATGCCCTTCATTCATACCATCTAAGGTGGCCCAAAGTGGGCAGTCACAAAATCATAGAATGGCCAGGGTTGGAAGAGACCTCAAGAATCTCCAACCGCCCTGCCACATGCAGGGCCACCAACCTCCCCATTTAATATTAAACCAGGCTGCCCAGGGCCACATCCAATCTGGCCTTGAAGACCTCTAGGGACAGGGCATCCACAACCACTCTGGGCAGCCTGTTCCAGCATCTCACCACTCTCTGTAAAGAACTTCCCCCTCACATCCAACCTAAATCTTCCCTCCCTCGACTTAAAGCCATCTCCCCTTATTCTGCCAAGTCACCTGATGGGTCTGTTAGACTTCCCTATTGACTTACTGAGCCTCTAGCAAGAGCAGGTTAAGCTCTCTTCAGAACTACTGAAACAACCATTTGATAACAGCAATCTTTTAAAAAATTGCCAGTAAAGATTCAACTCAACATCAATGTTCATGTTAGATTTGCTTGGTTTGCTCTCTGACCTTCAAGTAGAAGTGTTTGCACATAAACTGCTGGTTCATTTAATCTCTACATCTTTGTTGTATGAACATTTATATAAAAGGCATAGAGGGAGCAACAGTGCAGAAAGAAAAGATCAGAACTTGACAATTTCTCAAGAATTTTTATGGTGATATTCTTGGTAATTGTAATCTGCACTTGGTTTTATTTCACAGTAATGTCTAGGAACAATTAGGAAAGACTGAGAGTGCTGCCACAATAAAGTAAGTTACTCATTGAATTATAAAATACATTTGAAAAATGCTTAGTGCAGCTTTTTTCTTATTTGGAAATTCTGGCAGCATGAGTAGATGTTGTGAAGACCATGCATGCAAAACCTCACATGTACACATTGTAACTACATAAGCGAAAGTTCCCATGTAATAGGAAAACAGTTCAGCTAATTGAATCTATTAAGGGTACTGACTGACTTGCAATCTCAGTTCTTTTTAGATATGGTCTAACAGATTTTCAGAATATACTGAAGAGAGCATAGATCCTTCCTATTGAAGGAGTCTAATGTGGGAAGAAGTGTTCTTGACTTACTGAAATTGTTATTAGATTGACAGGAACAATTTATTTTTTTTCCACAGCATTACATCCATTCCTCTGCAAGAAAGCAGGTTGGTCACTAGTTAGAAATAAACCAAAACACATGAAAAGCTGTTGGCTTATTCAATTTGCAAGAAAACCATGCCTTCTTGTACTCTAAAAGTTTAGCAGTGGGAGAGGAGCAGCGCCTCCAAACTCTGCCAAGTCAACAGTTCTTAGGAAAGCTAGTGAGTAAAAGAGTCTGCATTTCCAGTTCACTCACAAATCTCTTTCCTTTTATTATGACTCTAACATTTTATATACAATCTGCTGAAATTTTTCTCGATAACTTCAGTCATTCCATTCAGCACCTGTGTATCTGCCAAGGTCTTTAAGAACATGGAATTGCTGCAGAAACTTAAACAATGAATTTCATGTATACTGTATAATAAACTCAAGACATTCACCTGAATCCTGCATCTTGAAGTAAGTTTGGCTCAAGAAAAAGAGTGTCAAGAGATCAAACATCCTTATAAAGAGGTAAGAAATCAGGCATTTTTACATATCTTTTTCCTAGTTTCCCAAATGAACAAATTCAGTATTCAGACTAATGTCTTGTAAAATTTCCCTTAAAAAAACAAAGCAGTTTTGAGTTGTAGCAGCATAAAATAGTGTCTGAAACCAATACATTCCATTTTTATACTTTTATAACTTAGAGACAATTAAACTGACTTTTTTTCCCATAGCCCAATAAAAAAAATCCAGTCTCAGTTTAAGATCTTTGCCTGCCAAAAGCAAATCCGATTTTTTTTAGGATTGAATTATGAATCCATGAAAATAGGACATATAACAGAAACCCTCATAGACTATAACTACAAAAGTAGTGCTAAAAAAACACTGGTTGGAATGCAAAACATCATAATCTAACTTACCTCTTCATTCATGTCTCTTGCTAAGTGTTTTGTTACCATAAATGCTTTAGATTTTGCATAATTTATATAAACTATTAAACACCTGTTCTCTTCCCATAAAATAAGGAGATTGAACAATCTCCTTCATTTAACTGATTGTTGGCTTGAGTTGTTACTATTTTCTTAGCATCTACAAAGAAACTGTAGTTCCCTAATGGTCAGATATTGTTGGTAAAAACACAGATGTTCAGAATCTGCCAGTCTAAACCCGTCTCTTTTGGTGATTTTGTTGAGAAAATATCATTAAAACTCATTTAGTGATTCAGCGGTGAAAAAAATGATAGATAAGTGCTCACTGTTTGCTTTCCCCTTTCTTGCAGATCTGATACAACTGAATGATGGAGCTTGGTTTATTGTGTCTGATGTATTGGTTTTCTGATGCAGCTACCGGTAAATCCTTTTAATGTGTGTTTGCCATAACATGGTATATGTTTTGTGTTTTCATCAGAACAGTGCTTTTGGAAAAGCAGCTAGTAGAAGGGGAACCCCAGAAGAAGGTAAACTGGCTGCACTTGTCTGTTGGAAGCCATGCTACTAGTTAAGAAAAAATATGACATGTTTCATCTAAATCTATTACTTTTGTCAATTCTTTGTCAGTGAGAAAAATTATGATTTTGTTTGCATCACTTCACAAACTGGAGTATTTTCATGAACTCAGAGCTCAACTTGAATGCCTCTTTCTCAGAAGAGCATGTCTACCATTCACCACAATGCACTTCAATTGAACACCTTTCCTTCATTGTATTCAGCACCAGGACCCAGATTAGACAAAAAGACACAAAAGGATCAATTTGCAGACAAATTACCTTTGATTCTTCAGTGCCCGAAGTGGCATAGAGCTGTGGACAAAGTACAAAATGCACAGAACAACACACACAGCTGACTGGTTCAAGAGGAATTAGATCCATTGACCTCTTTAAGAACTGCAATCTGATTACATTCATAATTTTCTTCTAATCTGTTTCTTCTTATGAATGAGATTATTTCTTAAGTATTCCACCAATTTGTTTTGGTTTTTTATTTCTGTATTTTGTATATAATAATATATCTAATACAATAATAAAATAATATAAATAATATAAATAAAGTAATTATCTATATATATAATAATATATACAATATAATAATATATCGTATTTATATGTGACTTGCTTACATTCAATTTTTTAACTTTTCCATAAGACATGATAAAACTTTACTCATGGGAAAAAAAAAATTACATTTTCATTATGTTTGCAAATTTTGTGTCTGTGTGTGTGATTTTGTTGTTGGGTTCGCTTTTTTGTTGTTGTTGTTTAGTTGGTTGGCTGTTTTTTTTTTCTCTTTGCTTTTTTTACATTTGAAGATTCAAACCAGCTTGTAAATGTCTGGCCATTTGTTAATTCTGGCCTCCCACACTGTTAAGTACTCTGTGGGAATCCGCAATCTGGAGTTCAGCTGAAAAGGGGTAATTTTCATACCCAGACATTACACTTGTCTAACAACCAGAAATCAGACTGAATGCAGTGTACTAAGTGAGATGAAGAACAGAGATTCAGTGTTGTGGTGAAGGCTGGCACATGCTTATAGGCTCAGTTATTAGAATTAACCTGATGTAGAAGAGAACTTGACAGACTTTATGTCAAATACTCTTAATATTTTGGGAAATTCCAAAAAGTCAAACTTCTCTTAGATAAATCAAAGCTGCAACAGGTAGTTGAAATTTTTCATTCTAAATAGAGAGCAGAGCCCTAATCTCCTGGCAGTATGTGACATTCATTCTCAGGGATACTAGGTTGCCTTCCTACAGCTGTGCTTCTACCAGTCCCTTTTACACAGTACACAGAATATGTTCAGATCTCAGCACATGCACACTTCTTTAAACTTTCTGCCATGCTAGCTGATTACCTGCAGTTTGATAGTAATCCCCTTCCTTGAGACATTATTCATGTCTTCAATGCGGAATGAATCCCAATGCTGGAAGACATTCTCTTTATTTCTATAAACAGTTGTGGATTAACATTTTTCCTACTCTACTTTTTAAAAATAATTCCTTGTTTGTTTGTTTGTTTGTTTATTTGTTTGTTTTACCAGTACATGAGGAATGATTTATCCTCACTTTAAGCTAGCTTTGATAATCAGATTGTAATATACTTGAAATAGTAAGAATATACTGATACATACTGATAGTTATTAAACATAGTAAATGCAAATACTGAACCATCACAAAAGGTTCAAGCCACAAAACTTCATATATAATATTTAATACAGCTTGTAAAATAAAAGATATTCAACAAACATAGGACCACAAATGCAATCCCTCTTTTGCAAAAACAAAGGTGATAGATAAATTAAGGATTCACTTTGGTACAAGTTTTCCCTCTCACCACTGGGAAAAGTCCTTAGTTTCAGACTGTAGAGGACATGCTCTGGACAAGTGCATTCTAAACACTTTTCTTCACACTGCAGAAATCTTGACTGAATCATAGCAACTGCTTAACAGAATACATCCTCTGACTGAAGGAAATTTGTATTTAGATCTCTCTAAGCATGTCTCACACATCCATGCAGCTGTGTGTAAGTGTACGTGCGTGTACACAGGACAACTCTGCAAGTGATCTTAACAAAATCTTTTTAATACACGGACATTGAACTAGAGCCTTTCTGGTTCTCTAAACTACAGTATAAGTATACAAAGAGCTAGCAATTTAGCACAGTATGGCTTGTAATTGGCTTAATCATTGTCAGCATGTAACTATAAACCAAATACCAATTAATTACCTTCGTATACTACAGCATTTTTCTTAGTTGTCCCTTGAGTTAAGTTTTCTATGAACATAAACTGAGGTCCCCTGGGAGTGGCAGGGAGGCAACTTTCCACATTTCACAGAATCACAGAATCGTAGGGGTTGGAAGGGACCTCCAGAGATCATCGAGTCCAACCCCCCTGCCAAAGCAGGATCCCTACACCAGGTCATACAGGTAGGCGTCCAGGCGGGTCTTGAATATCTCCAGAGAAGGAGACTCCACAACCCCCCTGGGCAGCCTGTTCCAGTGCTCCGTCACCCTCACCATAAAGAAGTTCTTGTGCACATTTGTGCGGAACTTCCTATGCTCCAGCTTCTGGCCATTTCCCCTTGTCCTGTCTCTGCACACTGCTGAAAACAGTCTGGCCTCGCCACTTTGCCCCCCACACCTTAGATATTTATAGACCTGGATCAGGTCCCCTCTCAGTCTTCTCTTCTCAAGGCTAAACAGACCCAGATCACTTAGCCTTTCTTCATAGGGAAGATGCTCCAGGCCCTTCACCATCTTTGTGGCTCTCCGCTGGACTCTTTCCAAGAGATCCCTGTCTTTTTTGTACTGAGGAGCCCAGAACTGGACACAGTACTCCAGATGAGGCCTTACCAGGGCAGAGTAGAGGGGGAGGATCACCTCCCTCGACCTGCTGGCCATGCTCTTTTTAATGCACCCCAGAATGCCATTGGCCTTTTTGGCCACAAGTGCACACTGCTGGCTCATGGCCAACCTGTCGTCCACCAGGACACCCAGGTCCCTCTCCGCAGAGCTCCTCTCCAGCAGGTCATCCCCCAACCTGTACCGGTGCATGCAATTATTCCTCCCTAGGTGCAAGACTCTACACTTGCTTTTGTTAAACCTTATCTGGTTTCTTACTGCCCAGCTCTCCAGCCTGTCCAGGTCTCGCTGAATGGCAGCACAGCCTTCGGGCGTGTCAGCCAATCCTCCCAACTTCGTATCATCAGCAAACTTGCTGAGGGTGGCCACTATCCCCTCATCAAGGTCATTGATGAAGATGTTGAACAGGACCGGACCCAGCACCGACCCCTGGGGAACACCGCTGGTTACAGGTCTCCAACCAGACTCTGCACCACCAATGACAACCCTCTGTGCTCTGCCAGTCAGCCAGTTCTCAACCCACCTCACTGTCCACTCATCTATCCCGTGCTTCCTCAGCTTCGTTATAAGGATGTTGTGGGAGACAGTGTCAAATGCCTTGCTGAAATCAAGGTAGACTACATCCACTGCTCTCCCCCCATCCACCCAGCCAGTGACAACATCATAGAAGGCTACCAGGTTGGTCAAGCACGACCTCCCCCTGGTGAACCCGTGCTGACTACTCCTGATAACCTCCTTTTCTTCCAGTTGTCTGGAGATGGCATCCAGCACAATCTGTTCCATCACCTTTCCAGGGACAGAGGTGAGGCTGACTGGCCTGTAATTACCTGGATCTTCCTTCTTGCCCTTTTTGAAGACCGGAGTGACATTGGCTATCCTCCAGTCTTCAGGCACCTCCCCCATTCTCCAAGACCTCTCAAAGATGATAGAGAGCGGTTCAGCAATCACCTCTGCCAGCTCCCTCAGCACCCGTGGATGCACCCCATTGGGTCCCATGGATTTATGAACATTGGTGTTGCCTAGGCACTCTCGGACCGCCTCTTCCCTGACTAAAGGGAAGTCTTCCATTCCCCAAGACCTTCTCACTAACCACCAGGGCCTGGGATTCCTGAGGGGGAGCTTTTTCACTGAAGACAGAAGCAAAGAAGGCGTTCAGTATCTCCGCCTTCTCAGCATCCCCCGTTACCAGAACACCCCCCTCACTTAGTAGGGGACCGACATTCTCCCTAGTCTTCCTTTTACTGTTTACATACTTAAAAAAGCCTTTTTTATTATCCTTTACCACCTTTGCTAGATTCAATTCCAGGTGGGCTTTAGCCTTCCTTGTTGCATCCCTGCAGGCCCTGACAACATTTCTATATTCTTCCCGAGTGGTCAGACCCTTTTTCCACATTTCATGAACCTTCTTTTTCCCTTTGAGTTTGCACATGAGCTCCTTGCTCATCCACACAGGTCTCCTGCCACCCTTTCCTGATTTCTTGCTCACAGGGACGCACCGATCATGGGCTTGGAAGAAGAGCTGTTTAAATGCCAACCAGCTCTCACAGGCCCCCTTACCTTCTAACACCCTAGCCCACGGGATAGCTCCAAGTAGGTCCCGGAAGAGATCAAAGTTGGCTCTCCTAAAGTCCAGGGTAGCAATCCTACTTTTTGCTTTGCTCCAATCCATGTCCATGTAAGTTATGTTCTTCTTCCTGAATCAGGATTCTCCCAGTCAAAGGCAAACATTAGCTGGTTTTCTGGACTCAACGGTAGCAAAGGAGGCATCTTTTAGGTCCAAAATGGTAAAGCATGCCAATTCCACTGATAATTTAGCCCTTAAATCCTATACTATCTGGTGGTTTTAATCAGGAGAATGGGTGCATTATATTTTGATTCACACTCCACTAACAACCTGAGTTTCTGAAAACAGTCAATTATTGACAGATCCCTCTCCTGTCTTTGAATCTGAGGGAGTACCGTTTAATCCAAACTGGCCGAAATTCCCTGCTTCATTTTGAATGCCATTGGTATTGCATTCTTAGCTCTTCCTTGGGTTCCTACCACCCACACCCCGGGCTAAACCTGATCACCCACTTTGTCTGAAATCCCAGTCCCAGGAGGGGTAGTGATCAGTGCTAAACTAAGTACCTCTATTAACTGTTCTTCTTTTACCCTAGACTCCCATCTTCCTTTAAACTTTATTTCAACTTCCAGTTGTTCTAGTAAATCTTGTCCTAGACAAAAATCTGCGTATTCCTACCTGTTTACCTATACTAAATTGCAAAGGCTTAACAAAGTAAGCCTTTTTACTTTTGGCCAGTGGTTTCCCTTACAGTTACAAATTCCACACTTAGCAGCAATTCCTTCCTTAGCTTGATTTTCTCCATCCTTAACTGTTATTGACCAAATCCTTTCTGCACTTTTCTGCACTAACTGCTTTTCTGTTCAATGGGGCGGAACCCTTCTAGGCCCTTCCAGCCCCCCCCACCCCTTACCTCTTTCTGAGAGAACCTCTGGGTCCTACAGCCCTACTCTAGCACTGCAGCACTAACAGCTGCTGCTATTTTACATCACTCACTTCCCCTTGGTCCTGACATCCATTACACCTTGCTCATCTTTGCCTTTCTCAGCCTGTGTCTCTCCCTAACTTTTTCACTTTCCAAACTCTCATCATTACATAAACTACTAATATTATATTTCAGTTTCACCTCCTCCTCTCCAAAGGTTTCCAGTACTAACACTGGGATTTCCTAGATCTCTTGCAGATGAGGGCTATTCACACTTCCAGTGCCCTATCTTCTATCTCCCCCCCCCTTACCAGTCTGGCCCCAGCTCTCTGCTAGCAAGGGAAGCAGTGCGGGGGAGGGTTGCTGTCATGCCAGAGCAGATAAACTCACTTTCTCTTTAATCCTTTTTCCCCTATTCCACTACTTTTACCCCAATTATACATCCATATACCATTCACAATTACACTTTCTTATACCGTCAAAACAGTTTGTCCCATTCCCTTCAAAACCCACAGTTCAAACAATACAATTATTCCGTTTCCATAAAACACCCTTAATACCATATAAACTTCCCTAGAAAAACCCCCAGTGTTCCGTACACCAATTGCAGTGACACTCAGGAGATCGAGAGGCACCACCAACCCCGATACATTTCTTCACACGCTAGACAACATATAACATAAATGGGGCAACACTCGTTTTCCAGGTGGAATGCACACCTTTCCTCAGGCCCCCCCTTCACAATTTATAAAATACAAATTCCCATCGCTGTCCCAATCTATAAACTCAGACAGGTAACACAAAGAACAACTTTCGCTTTGTCCATCTCCGGCCGTTTCCCTCACGGGAGAACGAAACTGCGGGTCAGGACTCCGCTCTCGCTCCGTAGCTTGGCTACGTCTCACTCACACCACATTCACACAGCACCGGCTCAGTCAAAATAGAAGGTCGAAATTTCTTAGTTCCTAGTTCTAATTTCCTCAGAGGATATCCCAAATATTCTGATGGTATTCATTCAGATACACGGTACCAAACATTTACAACAGATAGCAATAGCAATTGCACAACCTATAACTCCTGTTATCACAACCAGGAGAACCCAGATGACCATTCGACAGGATACCCACTATATCCTGTCCCCTTACCCCGCGTACGACTTACAAGGTCCATTTGTGGGCGCTCCCCCAAGGAGCTTCTCGCCAGAGCCTACCCACCCCAGCCGGCAACCTACCAAACCTGTGAGCTCACTAACCCAGGGGCAGCACAAAGGCTATCCACCCTGCGTAGGACATCTCCTCACGACTTACGGGCTCCCCTCCTTCCCTAAACATACCTGGTCCACTGATAGATGGTCCTTGTCTGCCCCTGCAGTGATCGGATGAGGAAGGGGAGTCCTTCCGAGCAACCTCGGGGCGCGCCAAAGGCGTCCCCCCTCTCAGACGGTCCTGCAGCCGAGCAGAGATTGTCCCATCTGGGGTGCCAAATTGATTTGCGGAATCAAACTCTATAACCCAGAGTTAGGTTATAAAGCAGGTACGTTTACTCAATGAGACGCGTATCATTGGGTGCGCGGGGGATCGTTCCTCCTAACATGCACACCGTGGGGCAAAAGCTTGGGGCAGATATAGGCCAAAGGAATACACAACTTGCATACATATTCATTACATTCCTGATGTATGGCCCCGCCATTAGCAGTGGGGGTCTCCTCTGAGAGAAGATCCATTGTCTCTGACAGAAGTAATCCCATCCTGACCCATTCCTTGTGTAAACAGACTTTCCAGATGTCCTTTTCTTATCTGACCACACATCCTGCTTACCTACATTCCTAAACAATGGTTAACACTTATCTTGTCCTCCCCTTACTCAGGAGTGTATGAACAGGAGGGGGAATGGCTGTTTATGAGGGTGGATGGTGATAGGACAAGGGCGAATGGTTTTAAACTGAGACAGGAGATTTAGGTTAGATATGAGGAGGAATTTTTTCACACAGAGGGTGGTGATGCACTGGAACAGGCCGCCCAAGGAGGACGTGGATGCCCCATCCCCGCAGGCACCCAAGGTCAGGCTGGATGTGGCTCCGGACAGCCTGGTCTGCTGGTTGGTGACCCTGCGTATAGCAGGGGCTTGGAACTGGATGAGCACTATGGTCCTTTTCAAGCCAGGCCATTCTACAAGTCTGTGACTTTCACAGGCCCCGCCAGAAGCACTCAGCCTGTGCGTGCCCAGGATGGGAGCAGCTGCGCAATAGCACAGACATCCTCACCGGGGCATCTGAAGGAGCTCCTCTCTGCGCTCGGAGGTGTTTCTGGGAATTTCAGCCTTGGGCTGGGCTCAAAGCCACGGGGTCTGTCCCTCCTGGGCATGCCCTGTGAGGTCATAGAAGGCGTCCCATGGCCTGGGCAGGCGTCAGCTATTATGACATCAGAACCCTCTATCCTACTTAGCCACGCCGCAGAGCTGTGCAGCAGTGCAGTCCCCAAGCAGCAAGGGTTGCAGAGCAGGCGAGTGGGAAGAGGTGCTCGTGTCCTCGGAGGAGAGCGAGCTGTTCCCTGTGTCTGTTGGAGTGAAGGTGCCAAAATGCCGGCCCAGCTGGGCAGGTGGGTGCAGCAGGTCCCAGAATGAGGGGAGGGGACGCCAGAAGCACCGTGTGCCACTGGGCTTTCGGCAGCCGGGTGGCCCCAAATCCCCTTCCGTGGGTACAGCCCTGCTCCTGCTCTGGGCCGTGATAACCGACGTCTGATCTCTCCCTTAGGCAAGGCGTTGCCCAAGAGAGGGGAAGGAGGAGCCCCATCCTGCTCCTAGCTGTGCTTTGTGGTGAGTGTTCCCACCCACAGCCGTCCCAGCAGAGCCAGGGAGCGGGACTGTCCCACACGGCGTGTCCCCGCTGGGTCTGCAGGAGGAAAGTGGGGCTGCGGGGCTCAGAGCGGTCTGAGCAAACTAACGGTCTGTCCTCACTTATGTCCCCCACAGCTGGAGCCTTCCTGTGGATACTGGCAGCTTGGAGAAGTGGCATCCCACAGGTCAGTGCCGTGGTGTGCGGCAGAGGCCAAAGATCTGCCCTTCTGCCTCTGCAGGGACAGGAGTCTGGCCACGGGCTCCTCGCTGCTGAGACGGAGGGTGGGCCCTTGAGCCGGGCTGGGGTGGCCTTGGCAGCAGGGAGGGTGGGCTTTGGTGTGGAAACATCCCATCCCTGGCACTGGGGAGTCTGAAGGGGATGGGAAAGCAAACGGAGAAGCAGCAGATGCTCTGCAGCACAGGGAGGGCTTAAGAGCCCGACTTTGGGCAGCGGTGCTCTGCCAACTGCTGGGAAGCAGCAGGCAATTCTGCCAGCGGCTCCCTGGGAAGCTCCTTTGGAAGCCCTGGCCGTGCTCCGTGTGCTTCCTGCCATTGAATGCCTTTCTCTTCCAGGAGGTGCCAGCAGAGCCTCTGCAGGAGCTCCCAACTCTGGGGTAAGAACACTTCCTTGCCCTGCACCTGCCTCTGTAGCGTGGCCTCAGCTGGCTGCGCGCACTCTGCACGCCTTTGCCTCTTGCCCAGGGCTCCAGCCTTTGCGACCTGTACGGTGGAAGGCAGCCCTTGGCAAAGCAAAGGAACAAAAGGGGCTGGGGGATAAGGAAGGGCACAACCCCCAGAATCCTTCACCTCATGGCACTGGAGCTCTGAGCTGTGGGGTGAGCAGTGCTGAACAAGACTCTTTGCCTTCAGGAGCTCACAGGGTTGGCTGGAGTGGAAGAGGCAGGAGCTGAACGTGAAAGCTCAGCTATCGGCCAGGAAGGACCTGATGCTCCAGACAGTGTTTGATGTCCTCCAGGAGAATGGGATCAACGGATTGAAGAGAGAGGTAATGGTGCTGCTCCCTCCTATTTCCTCTCAGCCCTTTCCAGAGACAGCTCTGTGCTCTGGCTGCCCAGGCTGTTCTGGAGATGGCACGAGGCTGGCAGCAAGGGGGTCAGGCTGAGCCCAAGGTCTCTCTTTGCTGTGTCTCTGGAGTCCCATGGCTCATCGGGGCACAATTTCTGGAAGATCTTGCCGGATTTCTGGAAAGACACGCAGCCCTCCTCTAGCTCTTGGATAGGACTCCCTGCTCACACCCATCTCCTCCTGCGTTTCTGCTCACTGCTGTCTCTCCATTCCCTATTTGTTGCCAGGAAATTCTGCAGTTGACACAGCACGCCCTTGAGAAAATCATGGAAAACGGCGTCTGGATGCCCAATTGGGCTCTGGAAACCATCGGTATGTAGACAGCTTCACTACCCTCAGCTTTGCGTCTGGCACTCCCCAAAGTCTGCCAAGCTCTGCTTTCTGTCAGAGTTATGACACAGTGCTTTAGAATGGCTGAGGTCCGAAGGGACCTTACAGACCATCCCAGTCCAACTCCCTGCCGTTGACAGGGCTGCCACCTTCTCCATCAGGAGCTCAGGGACCCATCCAACCCGGTCTCCAGCACCCCCAGGAATGGGGCATCCACGGCCTCCGTGGGCAGCACATTACAGGGCCCCACCGCCCACTGGGGGTCAAGAATTTCCTCCTCACATCCCATCTGAATCTCCCTCTCTGAGAATTTAAAAAGCCTTCACGGGTGCTCCTGGGGCTGACCGGCTCCTTTCCCCAGGTGCTCAATCAGTGGCTCAGGCTGGGACTCAACAGTTCCCATACACAGCAGGAGGGATTCTGCAGCCCAGAGCCTTGCCAAGAGCTTCAGGGAACAAACATTCACTCCTTCAGCTCATCTCTGGGCTGTCCCGGTGCACGTCTTTCCATCTCTCTTTCAGGTGCCACTATTGATGCAGGGAGGACATCCAAGAGCTGTGGTGGGAAAGGCTGCAAGAATGGCTGGCTTTCTCCACTCTTTTCCACCGTAAAGCCTCCCAAGACACTCTTGCAGGTATGGACTCTTCTTGCAGGAGAACTGGTGGCTGCGTGTTCATTGCCTTGCCTTCTGTCTGCAGGAGCTAGCGTGCAGCCATTTCCTTGGCCCAGCTGCACTACTCAGCTCACACTCTTCCCCACATTACTGACAGCAGCGCTGCGAGGGTGACGGGGTGACAGATGCTGAGAGGGCTGCCCCGCCGGCTCTGGGCAAGCAGAGAAAGGCGGTTGGCTGACTCCAGAGCTGTTGTCCAAACCTTTGCAGATTCCCCTCCTGTCCCTTGACTGGCATTCCATCACGAGGAGAACAGCAGCCCACAGAGAAGGAGAGCTCTGTGCTCCTTGCCAGCAGCCAGCTCTGGGGCCCTTTGCCTCACCACTGACAGCCGCGTCTTTCTCATTTCAGCCCGATATTTCTCCCGGGAACTGCTGGGCTTTCCAGGGCTCTCGGGGCCATGTGGTCATCCGGCTGCCAGAGAAAATCCAGCCCACAGCTTTCACTGTCTGGCACATCTCCAAGGCGGTCTCTCCCTCCGGAGAAGTCAGCAGTGCCCCCAAAGAATTTGCCGTCTCGGTAAGTCTCTGCCCGCTGCTTCTTCTGGAGGGCCCCGAGGAAAAGCTTTGCCATAGAGCCCCATAAGACCCCGTATTGGTGGGAGCTCCCAGAGGGCTGTGGTGGGCTGCTGCAGAGCGCGGCATCCTGCCCAAGGGCATGGAGACCCTTGGGGTGGTTACACATCTGCGGAGGCCTCTGCTGCTCTTCGTGGCTGAGCAGCTGGGAGCAATTGCTCCACGTGCCCTGACTCAGGTTCACCCTCCTTTGTGCTCCAATCCTGCAGAGCCACGGGAGGGGGGCAAGGGCTCCCACCTTCAGCCCCGGCGTGCTATTTTCTGCACTGCCTGCCTAAGTGTGACCGCCATCTTTTGTCTTTCAGGGAGTGGATGAGGCCGACAGTGAAACTCCCCTGGGGTTATTTGTTTATGATGTGGACGGAGACATCGCCCAGACCTTCCACGTGCAGGTATGGCAAGTGCATGCAGCAGGCTGCCAGGGAGGAAGAAGAAAGGGTTTGCCTGATCAGCCAGGCCCTGCTCTGCTCTCTAACGCGGCCGATTCCTGAGGGGGAGACAGATGAGGCAGCCGTCCCACCTTTGGGAGTACTTTTTCTCCCTGCTAGAACAGAGAGAGCAGCAGTGCGTAACGAAGCCTCTCCTCTTTGTGTTGGTAGGAGGAGCCCCGCAAAGCCTTCAACCATGTCAAACTGGAGGTGCGGAGCAACTGGGGAAACACAGAATATACCTGCGTGTACCGAGTGGAAATTCATGGGAATTCGTAAAAGACAGCAGAGAAGACCACCTGCTCTCCGGCCGCATAGCAACACCAGGGTGGCCCCTGCCAGGCCTGACAGCAGCCGGGCTCAGCTGCCCCCAGCCCACCAGCCCAGGCTCTACAGCTGGGGGGCATCAACACCACCCCCCGTCCCCCATCACCATCCTTCAGGGGTCGGGATCAGTCCCCCCAGGTTGTCAGCTTGAGGGCATTATCCAACATGCAAAAAACCACCCAGGAATGCCAGGGGGTAGCATATCAGGCCCTGCAGCCCCCAGCCCCCCTGCAAAACAACACCTCTGCCCTCCCACTCCTCCATCCATCGAGAGGTGGGAGTGGCCATTAAGGGGGGGGGGGGGGGGGGTACACATCATGCAACGCCTGTGAAACCACTGCCTGGGGAAGTATGACAGGCACAGCAGCCACCAGACCCCCCCTCCCCCAGCATCACCTCTGCCCTTCCAACTTCTCTCTGCCATCAATCACGAGGTGGGAGCACCCCCACATGTGGGTTTGCAGGCATCATCTGACAGCCAGAGAACCACTGCTGGCATCAACCCGGCTTTCCACGCTGTGCTGTGCCAATAAATAGAAAGGAACATCACAAGTGTCCACGCTGTACTGCTGTCATGTCATTTCCTGACCCACTGCCACACCTTGTGTGCCACTTGGCGCTGGCAGACAGCCATAGGTTGTGTGGGAATGGCTTTGGACTCCAAGAGTGGAAACGGAGTGGAAAGAAGGGCCAGGACCTATGAATTTGCCTGGAGAAAGTAATTCTGGGGAAGCCAGAATTTTTGACTGTAAACCTGAACGTTCAATACCATTCTTCAAGCTTTGTAAACCTGCAGACCCAGTACACAACTTGTGTAATTAGGCTGTAGTTCTCACATTGCTTTAAATCTGTTTGGCTCTAATTAATCCCCAATTCAGCTATTCTTCAATTCAGCTGCTTCAACTTACACCCACAAAAGATCTGTCCCTGTTCATTAACGAACAGAAATTCCTCGAGTTCATCTGTGCTGTGGGGTTTATATTCATCCTTCTACATGTTCCCCTTTTTCCATATGCAGAGAACTCTGCCTGCTAAAATACCTGTGCCCTGAGTTATTAAAACTGTACTTTGGTGCATTTTTTTTTTTCACACAAAATCAGCTTACCATAACGAATTGTGGACTAGGGATGAATTGTTTTAGAAGCACTCCTATATGAATATAGATTTCTCAGTGAGCACATTCCCTCAGCAGAGGGAATCTTCTAATATGCATCCTAATGTATGTTCATGCCTGTGTACAAACATGTCCTTGAAAACAAAGTAAGGAACAGCACTCTTACTGCTGAAACCACAAAGTGCAATTAAGCTTAAGTTAGCACCTCTGCTTTCTTGCACTCAAGCCATATTTTGGGTGTACACATAGGCCTAAGGTGAAAATTTGTCACCATGATTTGGCTTTCATGCTGTCATACCTATTCTAAAAAAAAATTTAATCTGACTCCACTGGCCAGAAAGAACAGGGATAATTAAATGGTTTAAAGGTCATTAGAAGCACTGTCAGAAGCTAGAGAAATGACACAGCTATTCACAACTATCCCCTTGCATGAAGCCATTTGATTTTTTTCAAATGAAAACTACAAATATTGTTTGTGAATAAGACATCACCAGATTTCGTATAAGAATATGTCCATTATTCCCTGAAAGTAAGAGTCCATTATGAGTGATTGTGTATCAAAAGTTACAAAAATGTTGGAAAAAAGTAGTGCACAATGAATTTATGTGTGAAATGAATTAAATCCAGCAGAGAATACTATTTCTGTCTCCATTAGCAACAAGCACTCAAGAGGATGCAGTGAGCGACTTAAAGAAAAGATTGCGATATGAATGACAATTTCCCAGAGCCACACCAAAGAGGTGGTACAAATACTCAGTATGAGTCTCCTCCTCAGTTCCCAGCTCAAGTGGTGTTTCACACCAATGAGGAAAGCACTGCCAACTAATAATCCTGATATTATTTATTACCGTATTTTCAAATACAAAGCTTTTGGCTTAACTATTAACAGTGATTCAGTAGCACTGTGAGTTATAAACATGTAAGTGTAAATTTACTCTAGAGACCTCACTTTACCAAAAGCTCCCCTGAATTTTTTTCTCCTCTCTAGTAACTGTTCCACCTATATTTATCTCTTTAATGAAATTTTGCACAGATGTCTGGCAATTCAGGTTATCCAAGGATTTATTTTCATTGAAGCAATGATGCATTTGAAAAGGTGCAGGTTATTGGAGAAATGAAAGTATGGGTCTCTTGAGAAAAAGAAAACATACAGGTGAAGTTTCCAGATAAGATGATGTTATTGCTTAGAAGAGCAGCATAAGAAATCAGAAGTTTCACAACACATACAGATCATCGATTCCCTGTGCCTGTACATATATACATATCTACAAGAATTACTTTTCATAGTATTGAAGTTTACTAACACAGATATAGGTCATTTGAATAAACAATCAGTTCTAATAGTTTTCTCAAGGGACTACAATTTCTACTTCATTTAGGACCAAGCAGCGTTCATGTACTTTTCTTAAGTTAACTTTAAAAGTGCTTATCTGCATGTATCAGAAAGCACTAACGTTACTAATAAAGGACATATGCAACACTCACTCATTTGTTCATTTATTTTCAATACATACACGTTAAATAACTACATTATTTTCTGTTTTTCATTTCTGTTTCCTCATTTCAGCTTAGTTTTATAGCCATAGCAAATTAAATTCTCAGTTCAAAATCAGTATATTTTCCTTTTTTCCTCTGCAATTTTTTCCTTAGATTTCGGAAAGTTTTCTTGTGATTTTGCAGAGAAGTGTTTCTAACATGTAAGTCCCTATTAACAGAAGTTCAGAAATAGAACATGATAACATTTTCTGAAGAGCTGCACAAGAAACACGAGCAGAAGGTTCAGTTTATTTTCTAGAAAAAAAAAAAAGAAAAAAAAAGAAAAGAAAAAACAACAACAACAAAAAAACAACAACCAGATTGTAGCTAGCTAATATTTTGACGTTTAACTGTGATAATGACTACATTTACTTCCACAAATTGGAGACAAAGGATGGCAATTTCCATTTTCATATAATCAATCATTCAAATTTGAAAGTCCATGTAAGATAACTGCCTCAGTGTTCCAGACTGAGCAAAGTAAATTACAAGAGAAGACTCCAAAATTGGGCTTAGGAGCAACTGTATATTCACAGAGCAGCACTGAAGGGTGTCCTCTGAGGTACTTAAGTTTTGGCATAGATGTATGTATAGTAAAGGAACAGGGTTTTTGTCTAATCCACAGCATATATTTTATTTGTGGCTGATCCCTTTACTCCCCGTAATAGGAGCTAAATCTTCACACTTGACAGACCCTGACAAAGGCCTGGGGACCATGCAGTGTGTAGGCTTAGCCCCTTTCATCGCAGTCTAAAAAAGCTCTGTAGTCCAGTGTTTTCACATCCAGCATTCACATGGGAATCTACCCCAAAAACCAGAGGAAGTTTTCTGCCTCCTTTCCCATACCCACCTAGGCTAACTGCTGCTGCCCCAGGATTCCATTTGAGGTCCCATCCATGGGTCCCTTTTAACAAACTAGGTTGAAATGGGTCCCTTACAAGCTCACAGCAACCAGGAACCTGAGCCAGAGTTAATTATTAGCAAGTTCTTCCAAAGTCGCCTAAAGGGGGGGATTGTCCACCAGTGTTCGAATACTGAGCTATCAATTCATCTCAGTTCTAGCAAGAAGGGGGAAAAAAAACCTAGTAAATGACTAACACATGTGCATAGAGCAGGACCTTAGCTCGAGATGTACTAATAACTGTGACTTTTTGTACAGTTTTTTTGGAAGAGGTCAGAAGAATTTAACAAACAAGGTACTACCAGGCTTCCTGTTACTTGTAATTACAAAAATTGGCAATCTTTCATTTTAATAGGTCAGATGCATCTTTTTCCCCTCTGCTAGTGTTTTTTATAAGTAGATAACAGTGCTAAGTTTTTTGCTTGTATTTTATTCTTCAAAAAGAAAAATAAAAAGGAAACTATTGCCATTTAAAACTTTTAGACTAAACACTAACATGTCGGACATGCTAGCAGAAACTGGGACAAATCCTGCCTAAAGCTCCAAGATTGCAAAGGGCCAGCTAACAGCAATGTTGCATAACAAATGAGCTCTCTAGAAAAGGTAAGAAAAGGATAACTGGAGAAAAGGATTGCAGGGACGAGGAAAAGTATGGAATGTGGCTCAAAGAAAACTCATTGTATAGGAGCATCTGAAAATACTGCAGGCAGATTTGCGCAGCACATCTAGGGCAAAAGAGTACAGATGAAAAAAAATACCAAAAGCCACTGTAATATTTTATTTTGGGAAGATTTACTGTGGTCATTTGGCTGAGAGCTAACTCTTCCTTACTTTCTCCACAGACGATCTTTTTAGGTTAATAAATGAGGGAGTAATTTGGTGTTCTAATTGTGTATATCTCTGCTTGTCAACTGAATGTGCATTTTAAGAGACAGATTAAGATACAGTGAATGACATCAACATTCACAGAAGAAAAAAAACAAACAAACTATTTTTTATTTTTCAGTGAGGCATAATGTGGTCCACAGAAAACGAAATACGAAGAGAATAACTGATGATCAGCACAGTCTTGGTGATTACCACAGAAATACTGGTGATGGATGCTTCAGATCACACTGAAGGTCTTACATTCTTCCTGCTTTTATGAAGACACGCTGATTGCTATTATTATTACAATATATACATATTCTGACAGTCATTTTTCACCATTCAGCAGAACCTACCCTACCTGGCCAACAGATTATGCTGAAAATAAAGGAAAATAAAGGAAGAAAATAAAGCTAGGAACGCAGCAATTGTTATGCATTAAACCAAGTGGGATTTTTTTGTCACAGTATTCTGAATTTATTCTTCAAACTGGTAGAGAAAATATTTTTCAGAAGTTGTACTTCTAAAATTTAACATTGGTTAGAACCATTATGAAACTATTGTGAGAATACACATAACTACTAAACAAACTTTTAAAAATATCAGTGCATTATTAGTAAGTCCTTAACAACACCTTTACAACTCCTCACCTCAAGGGGATGGAATATTTCATGGCATTACTGCAAGGCTTTGTATTCTCTCACCCTGAAACTGCAACCACCTGGGCCTCATACAAGCCACCACCTAACAGCCTTACGGAGAGGTGTTCCCATCAAGCACAAACACAGCCACAGGACAAATTAACAACCTAGTTTTCTGTATATTCAGAATATTTAGACACGAAAACACTGTTCCGTCAAAGATCTTCCTGTCCAGATCTTTCAGATCTCCAGTCCGTGAGCCCTATCCTCCCAAAATCTGCTGCTGCCTGGCTGGTGGCTGCAGGCTTCTGCTCCCTGTTGACTTCTGCAGTCAGTCCCTAGTGCTGAAGAGAGATGACAGGATCTTCAGCTTGTCCAGACAATTCAGCTGGGCTTTGAGGCACAGGAAAGGTGCTGAAGGTCAGGTCACCTATCAGATTTCCAGGGTCTGAGCATGGAGGGAGCTGTATCGTGAGCAGCTCAGCAGCAGAGTTTAGGAATGCTGTGTTCATGTGGTCATTTTAACTGGTCTTCTGTAATGGTGGATTATTGAGCACTCAATCAATTTAGCAGGGGTGATAGAAGAAGCAATCGCTCACAATTAGCTGAAGATTATGCTGCAGTATTGTGGGGTGCTTGAGGTGAGAGCGCAGGTAGAGGCTGCCCTATATCCATAGAGTTTTTTGGCCTTCATTCTGACATTAACAGGTGTGCAATGGATGGCTGAGATGGTTGTGTCACAGCATACATCAGACTGCTTTGGACAGCTGCATGAGAGGGCTCCAAGCAGCAACCAGACATCCATCTGAAGTGGGCTGTGTCTCAAGGTTGTGCCACCACTTCTCTCGGAGCAACCACCTCCTTCCTGCTCCTTCTGTACCATCTCCTTTCTAAGTGTTAGATTTTCAGCCCAAATGGGCAAGCAAATTCCAGGCTCTGAGGTGCATCAGGATGTCTCCGCACAGACACTAGGAACCCCACACCCTGCTGTTGTACACCTGTGTCCCATACAGTTCTGCCACTTGCTTGGAGCTCACAGGGTCAGTGCTTATCCCTCCAATCTAGAAAAAAGATTCACCACAGAGCTGAGCAGGAGCAACCTCTGGCTTCTGCCTGCTCATTCACACCGTCAGGATGTGTCAATTTATCAGCCTTCAGGGCCGGATCCAACAAGGTGCTGAATGCCATATGGCATGCACAGAGCAGCCTCTTTCCACACACCCACAAAGAAGTCAGCAGTTTTTAACTTTTACTTTTCAATGAAAAATACTGCTGTTATAATGGACTAAATTTTGTCATAAAAAGTGAAAGGTAGCAGCTAACACAGCACCATTTAAAGCTACATCTGGAATACAATTGCTGTTTAAAACCAATGGGGAAAAGCAAGATACGGAGCATCAGAAGAGAGCTTAGAATGGAGACCTTTAAAAAAGAAGAATGTGTTATAAATAATAAACACCTCCACAATCATACATGATATAAAACAAATTCTATTTCAGTGCCTCAGTGGCATTAATAAACCTCTCAGCTTTATTCTCCTAGTTTATGATATCGCAAGCACCCCTCCATGGAATTACACTCTTTTTCACCACAATGTAAAAAATCATTAAGACAGTTTCTCAATATTTTGTTATTGTTTGACCTACAGATTAATATGCCTCTCTAGAATTTGCATCTCCCCTATTGTCTTAGACCAAATTACAGCACAATAAATGCTGTCTGACGGGGGAGTATTGTGTAGGGTTTTTTTGCTACTTGCAGTATAGTTATGACTGGTTCCTGCATCAGCAAAAATGATTAAAATTTTAAAAAGTTAGGTTTTAGGAGCTGTGAGATTGCAATGAGGTTATAGATCAGAAGATATTATCTCGCACTAGTGCCCTTGGGCTTGGGAAAACAATCTGGTTGTTAAATGTTAATTGCTAAATTATTGAAGCCTAAGCCAAATAGAGGAGCATTCTTCAGGCTGGAATGACTACATTCATTAAAAGGAAATAATCAAGGAAAGCTCTTTAAAATATTTTCTGCAAAATCTGAAAGGATGCAAAATTATCTGAGTTCAGTATTAACTCAGACTAATTTCACAGAAAGGTTGGCTTCTATTCATTTCATTTTTGAGAAAATTTTAGGAGTGCTTTGTAATTCTGCAGTGAAATCAGGAAAAAATTCTACCTGGGTTTCATGTGAAACCCAGTAATCTTTAGCTCCTCTGATTTGGCTCTTAGCAAATATGATCCTTTGTATGTGAAAACCATTTTCAGCCTGAGGATCGTTAAATAATGGTTAGGAATTTTAGGAAGTGGAGACAAGTAAGTGAGAGCATTGAAAGAGTGATGAATATCTGTGATTGTTCAGGAGAAAGGAGCAGAGGAGGAAGGAAACCCAAGGTTCCTTCCTTGAGAGGGAGGAATATGAGCAGCAGAGTTGGAAAAAAAGCCATGAGAGCTGGGAGAAGCTAGTCAATGGAGCAGCAGGAGGAAAGAGAAAAATATTAGGGATTCTGAAAAGGAATGAGAAAGATGACAGTACCAGAGACTGTGTACAAGAAGCAGATGTAACCTGCATTTATGAATCAGAGACCTGCTAGGGTCATTTTGTGATGCATAGGCTATTGTGGTGGAACAGGTCCATGTCACTAGGGAACAGTTGCCTGGGGACAGTGATGAGGAAGAAGCAGTGAATCTAGGTTCTGAGCCGAAGTCACTGGCAAGTCAAAATAATTCAGAAAGAAACACCCCAAACATTAACAGAGGCTGCAGGCAGGACAGCATGTACTGCCTACTACAACAGCATTAAACTTTTTTTTTTTTTTTTTTTTTTTTTTTTTGCTAATTCTAGATCTCCTTTTTGTGCTGTAACTGAGATATAATAATAAGGAGAATCACTGAAATATTTAACACAAAGCAAGAAAATGAAACGTATGGATACACAATAGTCCTTAACTACACGTGTTTAATGATCATAAGGATTTATGTATACTGTGCACTGCTCCAGTCATGCTCATGGGATGAATGATTTTCACAAAATAAAAACAGCTGTGGGGAAATTTTCTCAAACCGTAACAGTAACAATAAAAGCAGTAAAATTAAAAGATGTATCTTAAAACATTATTCAAGTTGACAGTCCACATGCAACTATCTTTTTATACTAGATACAGCTCAATTAAAATGCAATTATAAGTACAATATTTGCTCCATATTTTGTGAATGCTCTGAGAATAGCACCAAATACTCTAATATACGTTTATCTTTTTAATTAGCTTTGGGTTATTTCATGAACATGTGTATCTTAATAAGGACTGTGCATTATACCCTCTATGGGACATTGAATAATGGTTTAATGTAGAGATGGCAAAATAACTTGGATAGAGTGGAAGAAAGAAATGTGGAATTAGAATGATGGAAACCTACATAAAATAACATTTCCCAACTTTCAAGGTCAGAAGGGAGTAGAAAAGTACATTCCAGTGGTCCAGAGGCAAACAAAACAGTTCAATTACTTTCTACACCAGTCTTGGCAAGAAAGATTATCTTGCCTTTCAAAGTCTCTGTCATTTGAAACTTTGCCCATCTTTCCCTAAGATGAACCTAGACCAGTTAGAGTGAAACAATGTGGGGAAGTTAAAGAATTCTGGCTTCAACAATGACACGATTGAGTACCTAAATATCAGTATTTGTGCGCTTTATCAGTTCTCTGTTGGAGTTAGTCAGACCTGGGTATGTTGTACACATTTCAGGTCAGCAGGAAAGGGTATAAAGCATCAGGCAGGGTCACCTACAGATCAGATCACAAAGGTCAGCTCCTTGCTTTGTGAAATTCTGATTTGAATTGAACCTTGAATCCTACAACTCTGATGTTTGTCCTGATAAACTACGTAATTATTTAAGTATTAAACAATAACTTATATATTAAATTGTTTTAATTAAGTAGTTCACTTTTATCTCTTTTGTTCTCGTTATTCAAAGCTGATATACATTTCTCAGTAAACTGATATACTTTGACCAGTGCCTTAAAAATCAACCATTTCAGAAAGAGATTGTGATAATTATGAAGAATATCATCAGGAGCAATTCAAGAAATATCACTGTGATAGATAACAATTTACTCTATCTTTTCCTCTTACTTTCAGGGGAAACAGCAGAGGGAAAAAGATATCTTGGACATTTCTATCACAGAAACTATTAACTATTAGCACAGAAACTATAACCTTCTGAGGACAATCATTGTTAGTATGTCATGAATTTTTCAATATTCTTTCTTTCTGTAGTAGTTCTTGTTCTTTCTCTGTTTCCATCATTATGCCATTATTATAATCCCACTGAGGCTTTCTCAAGTAGAACAGCACTTAATTACTGGAATTAGAAATGACAAATATCACAGTTTTTATCTGGTTGATCTTATCTAAGATCTTCTGCATACGAACTTGAATAATCTAACAATTTCTAAAAACTTAAAGAGGTTCGGGTGTTTTTTTTGTTGTTTTTTTGTTGTTGTTGGTGGTGGTGGTGGTGGGGGGTTTCGTTTGTTTGTTTGCATTTTTTTTTTTTTTTTTGGCACTTTCTTTCCTTCTCTGTTTTGCTTAGTTTTTACCTTCTTTTTCTCAAAGTAAAGCTTTTTTGATTTATGCACTGACAATTTTATCTAATTCTACCGTGTATAACTACTTACTCTCATATTTTTTCCTAGCCCTCCATCATTAATTCCACATTTTCAACTTGCAGCTAAAATTGAGTTGCTCCTCCAAACAATAGAATTGTCCCACGTCTATAGTGAGAGATCAACAAGCTTAATTTTATTTCTTTAATTCACGCCTATATGGAATTTTTTTTTAGTTCTGAACATATCTTACTTGCTCTGAAGTCTTGCAAGGTTATTTAAGCAGGTACAGGGAGATTAATTTTCATAATTGTTGCATTTGACACTTAGTTGGATAAACATCACTTAAGTATTGATGCCTGTGATTATCTAAACCTACATTAGTCTTTGATAACTGAAATAAAGTGTGATGAAAAATAACATTTTTGTATTAGGTATTGATTGTGCTTTCCATTCTTAAATTGTCTATCCAACATCTTTCACATTAGTATGCCCCCTTATTATAAACAAAAAACAGATAAGTACTCTAAGTCTATTGAAAGGGGGGAAATAAAAAAAATATTTATATAAAACTGTGGTGATGTTAAGTATAATACAGATCTAAAAGAAAATCGGTAAGCTTGAAACAGACTTCCTAGTTTTCAGTACCATAGGACCTGTTCAAATTATTCCAAGCTCAACTGTAGATCTTAATTTAATGTATTTGAATTGGTTTAACGTGCCAAAAAACAGAGATGTCTGAGCAGATGCGTTGCATCTGTACTGTGTATTATTTCTGCTATTTTAAAACAGTTACATTACAAGTACAACTATGAAAATCACTTTATTTTCCTTTCCTAAGTGATTCCAGTCACGTGCTTATATCTTCTAAAAGATGATCTGAAAAGTACCATAGTTAGCTTTCTGCTGAAAAATTGACTGTGTAACTCATTGCTTAGGAATAGAGAATAATTTGAAAATCATTTTATTCAGAAGTTTTGTTGTGTTTTATTTTTCTGGTCAGTATGACCAACTCTAGAGTTTGTCTACCTTTTCCTTTGGCAAAGTTCACCTAATGTTAACTGAAGAGCTTATTAAGATAAGGGAGAGAGATTGTGTAAGTATCCTATATGAATTATACTGGGGTGTTTTAAGTAGTTTTTTGTCTATCATTCATATTCACAAATGTTTACACAATTTCTGCTCAGCATATTTTTTAGGAGTAATTTCTCTCTTGGTTCCAAACTTTTAAGTTCTCTGCCTTGCAGAGTAATTAAAAGTAGCAGTTATTTGGGCTCAGGAGTTTCAATAGTTATTTTTCCCATTGTTTCAGTTTAGTGTATCACTTCATGCACCCCAAGTTCTACTCCAGTCCAAAGCACAAAATATGGAAAAGAAATAGCTATAGTAGACATTCTTGTACGTATATGCGATAGGCAAGTTAGAAACACCTTCACATAACTTGTTTTTAGGTGATAAGCAAATATGGAAAGCATCCATAAATTATGTAAATTTAAAAGATGTTATAAGATAAGATGTTTTAATGAGTAGGTGGTTAACTGAGTATCTGGTTCCAACTCTCCCTCTATCACAATCTTAGTTCTATTTAGGCACCTAACATTCAGTGATTTCAAAGAGAGTTAGGTACATAAGTATCATTACACATTACATTTGACTCTGAGTCCTTTTATCAATTTTTGAGGTATTGTACAATCAATGAATGTACAAGTGTTATAGCTATGAGATGTACCAGAGAGCTTGGCCATGCAGTTATTACACCAAAGCAAAAAAAAAAATAAAAATTGGATACTTACCCATATCATGGGCTCACTTATGAAACTCCAGCAGAGCGAATCCCCAGAAGAGATCCTTCCCCACTGGTAGTCAGCTCTTAAATTGGTCTAGGAGAGGTGGAGCCAGGCTCCACCCCTTCCGGCAGCACAGGTGAATTGCCTTCACCTGTGCTTCTATGGCTGACTCATTCTCACCTCAGGTGAGCAATCAGAGCTTCAGGCCATGATTCAGCAGTTCCCATACAGGTATAAAGTGGGGATAATAGTACTTCCCTTGCTTCTCATGTAGTTGCACTTGTGTATCTTAAAGATTAGTACAGTAGAAAATATGAGCTGCTCAGATACTACCGTAATGGGAACTATTAAGAAAAGCCTGAAATAGAAAACGATCAGAATAGATCTTGAAAGAAAAAAAAAAAGAAAAAAAAAAGGAAGTGAAGGACTGCTGCGGACCTAGAAATGAGGTCTGGAAAAGCTAACGAATATGAGTAAAAGAATACCTTTTGCTATGAAAATAAATAAATAAATAAATAAAAATTAAGGCTAGGAGATGCGCCTTGTTGCTTGTCCAAATCCCAAGTTCTTCTCTGCCCATTGCTGGATTTAGTGAATAGATGTTTGCATCCATAACGTTGCATTTTTATTCTACACCAATATATTCAAGTATGGAATCATGTTACAATGAGAAACTCTTATTAAAAAAAAAAAAATCACATTTTAAACTGAAAACATTACGTCCTTTTTTTTTTTTTATGTTACAGTCCTTTGTATGTGCATGTATTCTGAAGTATATGCATATTTGTGTATGACAAGACATTTGAGAAGAATGTTACCTCTGCATTTCCTGTATTCTTCAGCCATAATGTATTTCAGTTCTTACATATAACTGGCATTTTTTGCATATGTTTGAAATTAATTTTTGAAAGAACATATCACTTCTTTTAGAATAAAATTGCATGAAGACAATTCATGGTTTCGTTTAAAAATTAAAATGTATTTAATTGTTGAGAAATATTTTCATAAAGTTCATACAAAGGCTCTTTTCTATTTCTAACATTCACAGTAAGCGACAAATGTACTTACAAAGTAGCACCTAAAAATAACTAGACTGAGGTGATAGGTTTCATTGACATCATGTGCAATTTGAAAGTGAAGGTTTATTCTGGTCAAATGAGTATGGAACAACTTAAAAGTATGTTAATTTGTCCACAGGTTCACATCTTTTGGAAATATTTTTCAGGCCAACGTTTCTGCTACAGCTTGCTTTTGGAGAAATACTTTGGTTGTAGGCTGGGCAATCCTGAAGAAAGAAATCTGGAGTGGGAGGATAAAGGGGAAAAAATATATATATATGTTGCTTTAAAATTTAGGATGAATTTTAAAGACCCGCAAAAGGTGTAAGATTGAGATTTATATCTGAGCTCGGATGGACAGTCTTCTATGACTTACTACCTAGTAACAAGACAGCGATTCAAACAAAGTTTCTCAAATATCTTATTTTTAGAGAGGACAGAACATATCAGTTATAGCTCACATCTGACGTAATCAAGAAGGGAAGATGAAGGGATTTAACTACATTTCCCTTGTTCCTCCAGTTATCCCTTGTGGAATGGGGAAGGAAGGCAGGAGGGTTTGATCTCTGCCCAGGATACCTCTACATATTGTGCATTAGCCTTTACAGGGTTGGTGTTTCCACTACTTGATAAAACCAAACCAGGGTTGGCGTTTCCAAACTTGATAAAACAACACAATAGTGCCAGAAACAACTTGACTTTAAAAGATTTGTCCTTGTGTTTAATTTCCAGTAAGGATAGAACAAAATTTTTGGGTTGCTATTAACAGTATAATGAACCTCAGAAAAATCCATCCAAAACTGTGTTATACATTCTCTTCCCAATTCTCTACTGCTCAGTCATTAACAGCTTGTCATCAATAGGGCAGTCTGTTTTTAAAAGACTTCATAAGGTGCGTGGATTTATCAAGAGAGATATTTACATCTAAAGAACAGAGAAGAGTTATCAAATGCCTCCAAGTCCTTTGGTGAATTTCATGAGATCATGCATGGCAGTTTGTCATTGCTGCATGTCTGCCATCAAGTACTGCTCTTGTATTGTTTTGGTTATTAAGACAACAGCTTCCGGAGCCAATTTACAATCTAAAATAATCCACAAAGCTGCAGTGCTTTGCACCATAAAATAGGTGCCAAAGATAATTGGGCAAGGTGGTGTCATGTCACATGTGTGCAGTTCATTAATTAACTGCTTGAAACTACTATAAAATAATAGCCATGTCATCAAGATGAAACTACAGAAGTGGAAATAAAAATAAAACGGCACTACCAAAGAAAACAGAACAGTTGTTATTAAAATATCCTCATATTACAATTGATTTTACTGCCCACTTCCCTGGACTTTCTGGTGCCAAACCTTAACCTAAACTGGTATCCCAAAGACTATTAGTTTATACTGCTTCTGGCAAGAACCTCCTTTTCTGTGAAGGATGCAGAATTTATTTGAATTTACACTGTTGCATTGTAATTGCATAGTGTTCCTGACCACATCTGTGCAAAGTCTACACTTTCAGATAATGAAAAGTGTGCCTGAAAGTTAATGCCCAAAAGGCAGCAAGATCTCAGAGTGGCTTGGCTCTGGATCTCCATGTCTCAGCACCCCACTTATAGATCTGATGTGATCCTTCTTTGTTAGTAGGTTCACTGTTAATACTGAGCTATTCACGCAGGAATTATGCCCCCATCAAGTGCCTGTGTTTGCCAATCACTGATAGACAGTTTATGGAGTTTTACCAGCTGCTTTGTGCAAATCTTTTCATATACAATAGGAGCTTCAAAATAATATATTATAAACATTATAATATTAAACATGGCATTAAACACAAGATACAGTCAAATCCTAAGAATGGACATGAACTCCAGTCTATTTTTTTTTTTTCCTTCTTATAACCTTTCTAAAGGACTGGCCATTCGTAGGAGTGGTAGAATTTGTATTCATCCAGCACCCTGCAAAGATTTTGAGCACAGGTACTGGCTTTGGTGCAGAACGTGTACTACCCAGGACTACCCTGGGGAAAGAGCAGTCTCATGTGTCTTATCAGAACTTTCTGGAATTGATCACAAGGAGTAAGTGCATCAAAATAAGAGAAATTTATCAGTGTAAAACACTATGAAGTGATACTGGAAAATAGGAATCAAACCCCAGAGCCTACAAAGGGAGTTCTGGGCTCCAAACAATACCATATTTTTCTTTACTAGGAAACCCTCATGAAATAAAGTGTCTGTCTATTCAGACAGTGTAGTTATGAGTCTTTAAGTACAAAGGATTCTATTAAAAAAGTAACTTGAATTATTTGGATTAACAGAAGGGAAGTTAATCTACTCTGACACATGATGATCTAAGAGCGATTATGCCGTACACGTTAAAGAAAAGTAGATAAGTGGGTTGTTAGAATTAAGTGTATTACTAAATGAGACCTGGCAATGTGTGATGAAAATGAGGGCATCTGTGTAAGTAACAATGATGGTTTCCTCAGAATTACACTACACTTTAGCTTGTTTGATCTCTTTGTAGCTTCAGACTTAGCTTCGTAGAATAATACTGTATGAGGCAACCCCTCATATCTATCATTGAATATACTGAGGGGGAAGAAAAAAAATAAAAAGAAAAAAATCACCTTAATAGGAGCCAGGGTTTGTCAGTGATTGTTCAGGAGTTTAAAGAGATGAAATATTTTCTTGTCAGTACTTGTTACATACCTGACATTTTTCATATTTGATCAGTTAATGGTTATTGCCCACTATGCTACTTTAAAAGGTCAGATTAAAAAAAAAAGTTGTTAAGCCTCCTCTAATTGAGAAACATACCAGAAAAACCTGTTCACATCTGTATCTCTTCCTTTTGAGAGGCATAGATATCAATATTAGTGCTTATCAAGAACACACTTAAGATAATAACAACATCATGTCTGGATACACTCCAAACAAGGATTAGTGCCGTAAAATTACCACGTAGAACATTTTGCTCTAGCTTGTTAGGGTTAGATTAACATACCAAATTCAGCTACATGTATTTGATTTGAATTTGTTTGTTACATAGAGGCTGTTCTAGCCAGACTATTTCTAACAGAAGAAAAGACTTTCCTAAAATTAGAGATCTTCCTGAGAAAGAGTTGCTGAATATATTTTCTGGTTGCTCATTTGCAAAGAAAAAAACTATAAAGATTACCATCATGAAAATTCATGGAACTTAATGAAGAATAATATCTGCTTTTTTGAAATGTGTTCTGACCATCTTTAGAAAAGGAATACGCAGATGACTTCTTGCACAAAGTGAATACAACTTTGAGGGATTTTGTTCATTCTTAGTGGTACTGATGTTCACCCTTATGCTGCATTTTGTTCTAAAATAAACAAGTGAATATTTTTGATCAGTTACTTTGACCTAAATGCAGGGATACTATGCATCTCAGAGTTCACAAATCTGCACAAGATTCATTCTACCCCAACAGCATCTTCCCAAAGCCTCAAGGATGAAAAATAAACAAAAATAATGGAACCAAGAGAACAAGCATGTTAACTTTCACAGTGTGATTGCTTTTTGAGCAAATTTCTCATATTTCTCTTAAAACAAATTTTAGACAACACATTTATTAGAGAAATAATATTTTGAATAGAGTTTTCTATGCCAGCCTTCTCACAACTTTGAGTAGCCCCAGTTACACAGTTTTCCTTGTGGTTTGACAGAAAAGATACTGCAACCTGGGTCTTGCCACTTAATTCTACATTCTCATTAGAAAGATGATTAGAGGGCTGGAGCACCTCCCTTAGAAAGGTAGGCTGAGGGAGCTGGGCTTGCTCAGCCTGGAGAAGAGAAGGCTGTGGGGTGACCTCATTGCAGTCTTTCAGTACCTAAAGAAAGCCTACAAACAGGAGGGAAATCAACTCTTTGAAAGGGTAGATAATGGTAGGACAAGGGGAAACGGTTTTAAGTTGAGGGAGGGGAGATTTAGGCTGGAAGTCAGGGGGAAATTCTTCACAGAGAAAATGGTGAGGTACTGGAACAGGCTGTCCAGGGAGGTTGTAGATGCCCTGTCCCTGGAGGTGTTCATGGCCAGGATGGACAAAAATCATATAAATGAAGTGAAAAAACAAATGTGCAGTGAATGTGGAAGTACTACAGAATATTTTGCAAACTCTTCAGACATCACAAGCACACTAAGGAGTTTGTGGATATGTTCCACTGGCTAAGTCATCAAATCCTTTAGAACTCAAAGAAACCTTTATTTTATGAATACAAATAAAATACTAAGTTCCCACACTGCATTAGAAATTTTGGATGTCTGACCTGCTACATATACATATGGATGAATCCACCCACTGCTAAAATCCAGGTTATTCTGGAGAGATAAAAAGGCCATGGCTTTGCATTAACATCATTAACAGCACTGATTTTTAAAAGTCACAATAGAACAAAAATGGCAATTTGTAATAGTAGTACAGTTATATTATACCTCATTATTTTATATCACTCCATGATGTCTCTTCTCATCCATCTCCTTTTTCAGCTAAATAGGTATAATTGTTCTAATCTTTTCTTATAAGAAACCTTTCTGTGCAAGTGTCCTCTGGCTTCCTATAAAATTTTTTAAACTAGAACAAACAATAAACATATCAGTGAAGTGCCTTCATTTTATATACTAGCAGGTATAGTGTTCTCAAGTTTCATACAGGATGTAAGTCACATGTTTTTTTTTGTTTGTTTTTTGTTTGTTTTTCTTTTTTTAATAATTCAATAACTTCAGAACTATCCAGAAAAGTATAGAAGTAGTGAGCTGTCTTGAGCTACATCAGAAGTCTTACTGAAAGATAAATCACGATCAATAAGAACAGGCTCGGTCTATCTGGTTAATCATTTTCCTATGAGCTTGAATAGAGCTTCCAGTATTTTATAATGTACCTATAAATAACACAGTTATTTAAACACAAGTAATCTAAAACTCTAAAAATCACATCTCCTGTTTATTTACTGGCTTACTTGAAATACACTCAACTGCAGGATAAGTTTTGCTTGCATCTACATCGCTATTCTTTGCAGATGGAAGATATCGCCTTCTGTGTGCAACAGTGTATTATACAAAGGCATGCGCCAATGCCAGCTTGCCTCAACTTACATTAATAAGTCACTAATGTGCAGCATAGTGTAACATTGAGAAAGCAGCTGCAGTTCAAAAATAACTTCACCTTCTGGATAGTTCTTGCTAGATATATTGATGAAGAGGATTTCTTCCTGAGTCCGGCACTCAGAAGAAACTCAACAGGCATTTCTCACTTAAATATACTCCATCACACAGTCCTGACCTCAGATCGCAGACCAGGTACTAAACATCTTCCACTTTACCATAGTAACTCAGCTTTGAAAAAAATCAATTGGCTTCTAACTTTATCCATCTTCTTGTGAAGCATTCTCTAAAACTTACTACTACAGTATGATCTGTAGTCTCCTGAGACACTGTGTTCAAGCTGGAAGGTCCTGTATGACTTGGAAGCCCAGGTGTAAAGTTCAGCATTTCCATACAAAAAAAAAAAATCCATAAAAGCAGAGCTCTGCTTCTTGAGCAGAGAATCAGACAGCTGTTAGGAACATCAGTTTTTATGTAACTGATCTAACAAATGGATGCACAATGCCAGACCCAGGTCTAACTGAACCCAAAGGTAAGAGTTTAGGTGTTCTTTTGTGTTGTTTCCCTCCCCCCTGCTGTGCCCCCAGTAATGGTTCATTAAGAAGCTGAAAACAATGTACATGGCACAAGGCTCCAGTAAAAAAAAAATTTATATATATATATATATATATATATAAAAGAACTCTACCAACTTCACATTCTGGAGTTAAAAAAGTTAATCATGTGTGAACCATGCAATGCAAATTGAATGCAAAAAGCTATCAGTAATAAAAAGAGTATTGCCAAGAAAGTATTCAAATCCAATCATACATAACAGAATACCACACAGAGATTACATTGTGATGATTGCACAAGGCCAGGATTTAGAGTAATGTGTAGCATAACACATCCAGTAGGAATCACCAACATGTTTCTCCATCCTTCTGAACTGTGCAACTCACAGCTTAATTCCCAGAAGATCCTCTTTATCCAGTGTGCCACTTAACTTTTGTCATTTCTGTCCTGCATAGCATTGTTCTACACCTTGACCACTTCTCCAATTACAACGAAAATAAGTCTCCCTAAACAGATTTTGTCTTCCAAGTTTTTTTCCTCTGCAACTGTGAGATATTCCTTATCTCCTTAATTCCATATTCATTCATGAAGTATTCCGTTGTTGCTCTCCCTGTTTTAGCTACTTCTCACAGATTAGAATAATTTCTCTGAATTAGACTTTGGTACCTCTAAGTTAGTACCTTGTTTGTGTACTTGTAAATCTCTCAGCATATATATCACATTCCTTAACTAATTAATACTGATCTAAAGTCAAAATTCAACCTTTATCAATAACTGCATTTATTCACATTAATCTACATCACTTTCCAGCTTCTGCCTCAAATTCCCTCTGCTCATTCTGTCACCATTTGCTTACAATTTGAGCCCATACATCACACTATTGCTACTTGTCTTGGTTAACACTGAATCTCAGTATCACATTCTTCTTGTCCAATCCAATGCAAAACAAAATATAAAAGAGGCAGATATACACACACACACACACACACACCATTTCCTTCTATGAGGATTCTGACACATAATAAAACAGTTGGAATTCTCCAGCAACTATCTAGAAGAGTGGGTGCTTGTCAGAGATTGAGTAACAAGTTGTCACACTTTCAATAATAAGTCTGATTTGCAGAAATGAAGCTCATTCAAGAGGGAAATAGTTATTCAGTGAATTTTTTAATAACACAAACTAAACTGATGGATCATAGCTGGCTGAAATCTTGTGGCATACAAAGAAAGAAAGAAGCTGGCTGTTGTTGCTTGTGATCTACTTCAGAACATATTCAGCCTTCTGTCTGATTCAGATGAAATAAATATGGTCTGTGTTCATTATCTCATCTTTACTTATAGTTGAGCACATCAGCTGGAAAAAATGCCACAAGTAAGCATATCACACTCTAGTTTATACAAACACACTACACAGGGCTGTTTGACATTAATTGGATCCACCCAATCCTCACACAAAGGCCAACTTGGCACAAAGAGTATTTGTGCACTTTTCATATGTAAGACTGGAATTCTACATCAAGTTGGTATAAACAACATTCACTAATTAGCAGCTTCTGCATTGTCACCTCCAAGATAAAAGTTGCCAAGTGCCCTCCCTCTTGTCTGATATTACTCTTTGGCAGGCAGTGTTACAGGCAACATAAAAACAAAATCCCCTTGCTGTAAGGTGACTTACATCTAGAGCTCAGCAAAACTGCCAGTTTAGACTACAGGGATTCTCCATCTATGATGCCCTCATCACTTCTACCTTTCAAAAGGTGTTTTAAATTAAAATAGAAAGTGAAAGAGACGTGTATGAGAACTGAAGCTTAACTAGCCAGTTTTAAGCTGCAGAAAGTAATGGCTCTGTAAAGGACAGAACTGCTGTAAAATAGTTACAGATTACTACATTTAACCTTTAAAAAAAAAAACAAAGTGCAAAGCTAATTAGTTTGCAAAGACAGAGGCATGTTCATTTCTCAATAGACATTCTCTGGAAGAACATTCATATGAACCTTTCAACATAGATTATCACACAAAAAGCAACAGATACAATAATTAACAAGAAATTATAGATATAATAATGCATGCTATCAGTCCATGATTTCATACCACTTCTCAAATTGCATTCAAAGTTTTCTTCTCCAGTGCACAAATTTTGTGAACCTTGAACACTAACCTGGAAAAAAGAAGTTTACAAAATATACCATGAATAATATCACATAGAAAAGACAAAAATGGGAGTAAGAAAGAGGTTATTTATTCTCCACTTTATGTGCAATCTGCTTATATGGGAAGAGTGACACTATATTTTTATAATGATTATGCAGTAGCTACATAGTGATATCTTAGAAATGACAGTCACAGATTATGTCTTATAGTTATCACTAAGCTACACGGAGATGCTACTCCCAATTCAGCCACAAATAGAAAACTACACTTCTTTACAAATTCGCTGCCTGTGCTCACCAATGTTGCCACTAAACTGTGTTCCTTATTACCACATCTCCATGAACACCTCCAGGGATTGCCCATTCCAGTGCCTGATCCCTCTCTTTTGGAGAATAAGCATTTCCTAATAACCTAGCTGAACATCCTCTGGTTGCACCTTGAGGCCATCCCCTCTTATACCAGAAAAATGATAATATCTTTCAGAAAAGAAAAAAAAAACAAAAAACACAGATGGTCATAGTGATAATGATGCTTATATAGATATAGTAAGTGTTGACTTCTCCCTACCTAGAGATATTTCTAAGAAGTCAGAAAGGAGTTGAAGCTGAATCATTAAGGAAAATGAGATTATGCAAAATAGAAGAGAGCCCACTATCTAACTCACAGAAAGAAGATATTTTGCCGCTCACAGAATCTTAAGTGTCCTCGAACTTATGGAATAAACTCAAACTATAGTAAAATTCTTACCATTCCCCCCAGAATCATTTCAGCAAAGTCTTTAATAGTTTGATAATTTCTTTAAGCATCACTAGCTTCACAGTAACAAACCTTTAAAAAGTCATGTTTGAAAAATCTTATTTTTTTAAACAAATTAAAATAATTAGCATTTTGAAAATATTGCTTGCACTAACATGCACCTCAGCCAAAAGTGAAAAATGATACATTTCTTGACAGTTTTTTCATAAGAAACTGTATAATCAATGAATATATAGACGTTATAATTTAAAAAAAAATTCAAGAAAGTTAGGCTAAACAAGTCACCACACTAAAGAAAATGGATGAAAAGCTTACTCCAAGCCTGTGCTCACTGAGAAGACTTACAAAGGAGTCAACTCCAAAAGATATCCTCCTCCTCTCCTAGTCATCTCTTAAATGGGGTCTAGGAGAAGTGGAGCAAGGCTCCACTCCTTCCAGTAGCATCGGTGAACTGCCTTCACCTGTGTTCCCAGGGCTGACTCATTGTTTGCCTCAGGTGATCAATCAGAGGTTCAGGCTGTGATTCAGTTGTTCCCATACAGAAACTAACAGCTAGGGCTAGAACTAAAGTACTTCACATAAAACAGATTCTTAAAACAAATCAGTGAAACATCTGTAGTCATTTTTAACCCACTTTTACTTTAAAGGCAGTTCTGAAGGTTGATGCACATTATGCAGTTCAGTTACAGATATGCTTTATCTTAATGGACAATTAGTTATATTCAGGTTTTTAACTGATGAAAACATCCTTTGTTAACCTTATTTGAACTTAGCCCTCTGTAGTTTTAACAAGGTGAATAAATGAGGGCCTGGTGCTCTTTCATGCTTGCTAGGGAAGGAGGGTACTTTCCCAGGGGATATCTAGGGATATCTACAGTCTGATCCAGATAATCAGACAATATAGATACTATTAACTGTCATCTGCAGAAGTACCAACTAGGATAATAGTGCCATGCCTAACACTATCAGAATACTGCAGCTGTTTTACTAAATCCTGGAAAATTGTAAATATCTAGATAAATTTTAATGATAACACGTCTACATATAATTATCTACCTACTCCCTTATTGTTTTCTAAATATCTTAGAATAGTCACACACATAAGAACAGTTCTTTACTATTGATTTCACTATTCAGAAATGTAAAAGAACAGACTAAAAATTTGGTTTTATATGGTGTATGAACTAGTGGCTAAAGGAATGGATGCCTAAATGAATGGATTTGTGAGTAGATAGTCATCACACTGTAAGTAAAAAATATACTTAATTACTGTCTTAAAGAAAAAAATAGAGGAAATGGACTGGTCCTCTACTTCAGCCAATAATGATAACCTTAAATGACATGTTTTCCACATATAAACATATGAAAATGTATTGTAAATAACAATATCAATGGCCTTAAGCAGTTAGATGCTTAACAAACCTCAGCTAATGCAGCCTCTTAGCTGCAATTATTTTCTCTATTGCGTTTTTATTTCCTACCAGACTTAGGTTTGATTTTAAGCACTTGACCAAACAGACTTATCCCAGAGAGAAAGCCATTCCATCAATATGGAAGAAAAATAATAATGCCAAGAAAGAAGATGGATGACCCAACAAGCAATAAGAGTCTTTTCTGCATGGGGAAGAATATACCACTTCTACGGTACTCCCCACCCCCTCCTGATCAGGGAGCTGGTGTGTAAGTAACTTGAATCCAGTGTTATTCAATATAAAGTATAATAATAGTTATTAATCTCATGTGATTAATGCACATGCAATTTCACATCATATTTATTAGGAGTGCAAATCATGAATTCCTAGCCTAATAAAAAAGATTAATTGAATCAAGTGTTTAATTTCCTCTCTTCAAATCATTTCTTGATGATTCATGAATTCCACAGCAAAGGCATTTACTTTACCATATCATCAGGAAATATAGTTAGTTCCTAGAAAGATAAGACTGAGTTGTTAAACCCTTAAGTTTCAAAAGGCTGTATTTTGTTCAAACATAGGGAATGTGTAATGGGCACAATAAGCTGACAGACAAAACATTTGACCCTATCAGAAATGCGGTATCACTGTTGCACTTCCAATGATGTGAAAGTATGGGTATTTCAAACCACTCTGATACTGCATTGAAGTCTCCTTGTTCTTATACTGTGCATATCAGGAAGTTGAAAATGTTAAATATTCTCTGAAGCTGCCCTAGAAACCCAAGATAACTTATTAAAGGTTCCCCCCCCCCCCCCCCCCCCCCCCCCCCCACACACACACACACACACATTTGAAAAACTTCTTTGTTTCACTAAGGGCAAATCTCTTGTGTTTTGTAATGTTGTTACTGAACAAGTTTAATGATTTGCTGAGGACCTCATCTAGCAGCATTACCAAGCAACATGAGATTAGAAACGTATGGTGATGTAAGTTCTCCTCAAATAAATGAAAATATTTTATTCAACTACCAAGAAGGGTCTCCTGAGAGCAAATTAGAGGCTAGTTGTGAAGGGAGATGTTTAGGCATGTTCTGGAATTATTTATCAGCATTTTCTGCTTGTGTAAGAATAAGCAGACATTTAAATTAAACAAAGGAGAAAGAAAACGAGGTTTTTTAAGTAATTTGACTGTTAATGATATTTCTGAATTCTTCTCAGTTTAATAGTTTAAGTAATCTGGAATGATAATTGTTACTGCTAAAGCTCCAATTGTGTCAATTCTATCCTTGCTGAAATGAACTTTCTTCAAGACCTTTAATGGACAAGTAATTGTAAATTTTTGGTGGGCTTCATTAATTTTAAGTTTGTTTTCTTCTTGACATTTCTTTTAATTTAATTTTATTGCATTCATCAACAACTACAGAAATTGACTTAGAAGTCCATTAAAAAAGAATAAATGTTTGGGGTTTCTATATTGCACTTCTTTATCTTTATTTGTAATGAGTCTGTGTCTCCAGATAGAGCAGAAGCAGTTTAATTATTACTTTCTAAAGAATAATGAGTGCTTTCTTCATACTTTTTCCAGATAAATATATTTTAAATTCTCACACAGTTTGAAAGCATTATTGTGAGTTTACTACTTAGGTGCTATAATTTCCCCTGCAAAACATCAGGAAAACTATGCATGTGCTTAAATTGAATATTCAGAGGGATAAACTTAAGCATTGTTAAGTCCATAAGACAAACCAGTATAAAGGACAGACAGTCCCAAATTAAAGTAATACTGTAATATGTATCACAGGTACCCATCACGATTGAAATGCAACTCAATGAAAAATCCATTTTATTTGCAATGAAATTTTCATCCCATGCCTTCTACAGAGGACACAGCTATCTCAGAATTGTAGTTGGCATGACACTGATGAAATTACATTTAATTGATTGTAGTGATATTTCAACCAAACTTCCATTGTCAGAACTTGATGAACTGTCCAGACAGGATGTTTTGTAGGACTGTTGCAACACAGTGATGTGTCATGCAGTTTCTCAGCTAATTGTTATTTTGCTGTCATGTCTTCTTTGTTCTGGCCATAGGTCAGTATGTCACATTCAAGGATGTGCTCAGACAAAAACAACTAACATTACTTGCACTAGCTTGCACTTTAAGAATGATCAAGCTATCACAAAGATATTAGTTTACTCCACACAGCAATATAGTGCTGAAGCTGCACTATATCTTAGTTACCTGTTCTTAATGCCTGATTGCAGCCCCTATTTGTCTACTGTTAAGTTAAAACCATCTGAAAATGAAGATATGTACAGTCCCTCATGCTCTAATATAACAGAATGAACAAGCCCCATTTGTTCTTCAACTCTCCATTTTATGAGGGAGAAAAGAAACATTTCTTGGCTCAGCATCTTCTCAACATTTTTGCCAAATTAAATTCTTGACAAGTGCAATTCTACAGCACATGCTTGATGTGAACATAATGTCATTGTGTTTAGCATTAATGAAGCGAAGTTACTAAAATAAAGGTAACAAATGCTTTGGTTTCTCACATGTCCTTGCCATTTCATTTTTGATCTGATTTCCTTTTTAGCTTGCATTTCACGGAAAAGGATCTTTTGCAAAAAGTGCAGCAAGTTGGTGACATACACAGACTGCAGCACAGGTATTGCAGTCCCCCACAGCCTCATGCTGCCAATCCTACAGTCCCAGCAAGGAGGTCAGGAATGGCTGTGTGAATTCCCTTGCAGTTTCTGCTGATTTAGAGTCTGGGGAGTCTAAGAGCACTTCCCATGTTGTTCCTTCTGTCCAAAACTGACCTGCTTTTGCCTTGCAGAACTGTCATTGTTACTTTTCACAAGCTTCTACATTACACAAGTGTACTTTTTAAACATATAAAAAAGAAATCTGTAAGACCTAGAAACCAGAAGTGAAGTCACAGTTTTTAAAACTACAAGCCCTGTACGTACATAGACTGCTCTGTGTGATGGTTATGACTCATAAGACCTAGCTCAACATTTTTGTTTCCCATATTCACTGTAATTATGAAAGAAAATATGCATTATAATATAATGTTGTGATATTCTCTCTTCACTGAATCCACCATCATACTCAGCCTCCTTCTGAGTGTAAGTAGTTCAAATGAATAAGGATTGAAAGAAGTTTGCTTAAAACCTGACTCAAGTGAGTATATATTTACTTTCCTACTCCCTACAGGGAAGAAGAAGAAAAAAAAAAAAAGAAAAAAAAAGAATAAATCAGCCTTCTTTGTCCTCCCATCACCCTTTTCAGGGAAGTGCCTGTCTAAAACACCACTGATAAAAATTATCACCAGCTATTCTACTTCAATTATAGCAAATAATTCCCTGAATCTTTTCTCTATTTCCTTTTTTTCCCCTTTATCCCTTTCTTTTTTTTTTTTTCTTCACAACATCAAATTCAAGATCACTTTGTTTGAGGTCCCACAAAACTTTGTTATAAAACACAATAAAACTCTCTTCTTTGTATTCTTCCCTCATTCTCCTTTGTTACTGCATTTTTATTATATTCATAACACTCTTTTTTCAAGCTAAAATGAAACAATTCATGTTCTTCCCACACCCACTTTTTATCACCTACTAATCCTCCCATAAAACTTATTCTCACAGAAATTCCTATCTTGTTCTCCTTGAAAAATAAACTTGGCATACCTTTCATTATCTGCACCTGTCTTTGTGAGGCTTGTCTCTAAAGCTTATGATGGTTTCTTTATGCTCTCTATATTTGCCATCAAACTGAAGTGATTTATTATAATAATTGAAGTTTTAACATACCTTACTTAACTGCTTTTTTGATGATGCTCTTAATTTGGTAACAATATAAGTAAGATATGTCCTCCTCCATGGATTCATTACTGCAATACTCATTAAGAGTTTAACTCAGTTGTTAGAAGCAGAGAGCTGTTTACAAGCTCTGTCATAGCACAAAACAAATAGTACTGAATTATGCTCAAAACAGCTCTAGCCTGTAGGTAGATCTGAAATAATTTCAGCAATAATTTTAACATAACCTATGGTCAGTTTGTTTTGTCTTTGTTTTTTTTTTCAGAGGGGGCGGGGGGGCATGGGGGGGGGGGGAGAGGGAGGGGCTGATCTTCATAAGCATTTCTGTTGCACCAACACAGTGGTTGCTTTGTATCCATCAACATCAATACACCCCATGTAAAAATATGATTTAGGATATTAAAGTTTATCCTGATATGTTCAATTTTAAGTGAAAGAAGCCCATGCCAGAAGTTCACTTTATGCTAATAGGCTGGAAATACCATAGGATGTTGAACTTTATGTTATTTCTCATCCATAGTTGATTTTGCTTCCTTCCACAAATCACTGTTACCTACTAAAAGAAATTGTGCTTCCCTCCAGAGGCACATAAAAGAATCATTAAAACAAGTCTTGAGAGGTAATTTTTGGGAACACATACTATATTACAGATTTGAAGCACAGTTAGGTTACAAGTTGGTTAGTCTCTTCTTCTGCAGTATTTCTTTATCTCTTCCCGTTTTGCTTTACCTGCCCTCTTAGACGAGTCCACAAGATTTTCTCACTAGGATGCTTGGTGATCAAATATGGTATTTCTGTAATCAGAACAAAGGTGGGAAGAAATGATTCCTTTTAATAACCTACAGCCAGCCAAGATGCAGCCTGAAGAAACAGGTGACTTAAGTGTTAATTCCCCAGTGGTAGGACTGTTTCTTTATCCTCTGCCTATGGGAGCCCAGGCAAAACCTGGTAATCGGGCAAACTAGAAACTTCACAGGTATGGAAGAGAAACAGGTGAAAAATGTAACTGATCATTATCTTCAGCCAGTAACAGGCAACCAGATGCTCCTGAAATACATCAAAAGAATTAGCAACACAGGACTTCCTGCTCAGAGGGAGTAAGGAAGGTTGTCTTCAGCCAGAAGAGTGATATACAGCTACCTTTCACTGTTTCCACTCTACAAAATTTACGAACTTTTACTAGTCAGGCAGGATAAGACCAAATAAAACAAGTGCTTTTATTCTTACATACATTTTTTGTATACGTATATTTGAAAAGGCTCACTCTATAGCTGAGATAGTTGAATCTCAGTTATTGCACAAGACATTTATCAGAGTCTGTAAAATGGATAAAAAGGTCTTAGAGTCTATTTCATACAGATTTACATACTTGGAATCTACTCTTTTCAGTTTCCTTCCTGATGCTTCAGTTTTCCTTTATCTTCCCATTTTCTAAGCAAAGAATTGAAAAGATGTTGAGAAGAATTAACATTTGTCTCATTTTATGATTTCAGACTAGAAACACAGTTGGTCTATACAGTTGCTGCACAACACATGCTGACAAAAATCCTAATGAAAGATGATAGCAATTAACAGTGTTAAATTCTCTTGCCAGAGTGAAAGAATAGATTTCTGACTGATAACCTGAGAAGAACATCCAATTTGTGAGCAACTTACCCCCTTTGAAAGTTGTAGAACTGGCAGTTTTTGTTTTTTATTTTGTTTGTTTGTTTGTTTGTTTTTAAATCTGAAATCATTTTAAAGGAATTAATGCTTTCATAAAATTCTTGTCCTTAATTTTCATTGAACCTTTTAAAAATTAAACAGATTTGTCCTTGCATACTCTCACTGTGGTGAATGAAAGTGGGCAGATTTCCAGAGCACACACCTGAAGTCTGTTGGTTTGCTCAGTATTGATAATAGGATGATATGAGAAGTGTAATAAAAGGGGAAAGACTTGCAAGATGACTTAAAGCAGATGCCTGTAACCCTTTTTACTGAACCAGACCTAGACTTTAACAGTTACGTTGTCACAATTGTTTGAAAAACTGATCTAACACTTCAGTTCAAATAAGAACTGGACAGGCTAAGCAGCTAATTATTATTCTTGGCAGGTGCTTTATTATTCTGACTACAAGATGAAAAACAACATTGCAGAACCATAAAGCATCCCAAAAGTAAACCCTACTCAATTAACAGCTCTAACTCATACCAAGAAATAGCACCCTAGTCTGATTTTTCCATGTTGTTGCAAAACCAGGCACATTTTCTGATACAACTAAATGTTTGCTGAAGAGCCATAATTTATTCTTGCCTCTGGATGTGGGGATGGTGAGCTGCAGGAATCTCATATTAAGTTTCCAGATCTAACAGTGCCAGAGTATGCCAGTACAAATGAACCTGTCAGTGTACTGTGAAAGAGCAGTACAGGTTTAAGCCAAATAAACTTGGCTTTTTTTGGCTGGCTTTCAACAAATACTGCAGGAAAGTTTGCTATGTGGGGTTTCCCAGCTTCAAATCCACACAGAGATTTGACTCAGAAAAGCCCACAACACAGATTAACCCAACTAAGGCCAATCACTTTGGTTATGAGCCCATGGCTATACCCAGCTCTTTTTTGTCGTGTGCTAATTTTTTGTGGACCTGTGTGTCTTTCTGGAACATTTTTTTAGTGTGTCAGGAATGTTCATCTCTCTTTTGCAATTTAAAAAGGTCCAAAAGAACTGTTCTCCTGTATCCCAGGTTATTAGTTGCCACTAATTACTAATGCACGCTTTTGGCAGCTGCATTATGTACTGTCATTATATTCCAACATCACTGACCAATTCTAGTACAGCAGTGAGAAATATTTTGAGTAACTCAAAGATAACCAAGACTTTCTCTGCACATGTGGGCCATTCAACTAGAAACCTCTTGCAGTTTTAGCAGGTATTTATTTTGAAATCACTGTTCTGTTTTTATCCACCTGAACAGAAGTGGATGAAATTTGAAGACAGAATGCTCAGGAGCCAACAGTACTTTAAAGAATCAGAAAGAGCAGTTAAATTAATGGTTTTGTTAGAACGATAATAATTATGTTAGTACTACATAGCACTGCAGTATCAAAAAGCTTCAATTAAGAGCATGGCCTCATTTTGATAAGCCTTGGAGAAAAATGCAGTATTTGTCCCCAACCCCAAAATGTAAATGAATAAAGTAAACTATTTCAGAAAAGAAGCTCTTGTCACTGTTTTATAAACAAAAGAATGAGCCCTAGCCAGAAAAGAAGAGTTACCCAAAGCCACAGGAAATTTGTGACAAAATAAATGAATATTCTTTCCCCTAAGCCTTATGTCCTAACCACAGAGCTATTTTTTTCCAGAAAGTAAAAAAATTCACATCATGTCACTCCTGATAAAATATGCAGACAATGAAAATAAGTGATTGACAATTTACTTTAAATTTATTTTAAAAGTGAGTTATTTGTAGACAATTTGTAGGATATGTTCAGAAATAACTAACATTAAAATACATTTATAAACAAAAATTTGGTTATATCTAAATACTGCATAGTTTAGACCTATAATGTTATTGATTTTCTCATTTTGTATTAAGATATATTTTAAAGTAATATTTAGTGCATCTTTAATTACCAAGCTGTAAATGAATTTTGTAGCTAGTGTGTCACATGCTTGTGAAATGCTTGCATGAAAATGCATGAACATTTGTGCTCTAACAACCCTGTCAAAAGAACATCATGGTGATCATTTGGCAACACGAATATTATGTCTGATGAACTTTGCTATAATTAATTATTACTGCTAATGAACATTTGATTAAATTAATTTCCTAAAATATACAAATGATTAGGTGAGAAAATGAGAAGTCTTACTGCACATATTTATAACATTAAATTCTATGCAACCTTTTCCCATGTTTAATATGATGAAATAATAAAGTTATATCCCCTTAAAAGGGATTTCAGAAGAACTTTTGGGAAGCTCTTTTCTCACATACAGACACCCAAGAGTCATTAGAATCATTTTGAGGTATCCATGGTGCCAACCCCTATGATACTTTCCTGTCTCTATAAAATGCTGCAGAAGAACATTAAAAAACATCTTAAAAAAGAAATAATAACAGAGTGGTACACAATATTTGGAGTTTTGCTCTTCAGTTCAAATTCAGGGCTTACCATGAGAGAACTTAATCTCTCTTGAAACACTAAAATACAAAATATTTGCCACATACCCTATTTTTTAATTTTGCACTGCACATTGCACAACAGTTTTCTATCAGAAAAGAAAGGTATGAGAAAGCATTTTCACTGAAATCAGAACACATAAATAAACACCCTAAAACAGTTTTGTTATTTATCTCTTACATAACAATCATTAACATGCTGAATTAGTGTTTGGAATTTAATTGATCCTAAGTCTATACTAAGTAGTTTGTTGTTGGTGGTGGTGGGTTTTTTTTTTGTTTGTTTCTGTGTTTATTTCTTTGTTTGTTTGTTTGGGGGGGCAGGAATTGAGGGGGCTCAGATATAGTTCCATAGACAAAATTTGCTACTATCATATTTTACAACACGTAATAAACAAATGCTCAAATGCTTCTATGCTCCATGAGACTGCTAGAGGAAAGAGAAATCTCCCACATGCTAATTGATGCAGCACAGATTCTGCAAATGATGATTTTTGGAATATGGCAGAAAAACACAACTCTGGAAACCATGATCTCTTCAACATGCAAATTTATGTCAGTAAGGGTACTACTTAGTGTAACAGTGTAGCTTGCTTCTACATTGTCTTAAATATTAAGATTTAAATATTTATTACTTCCCTGTGCTATTTTTAAGTTACTAAGAACATCAGAGAGCTAGAGAAGGTGGCATATCTGCACCTAGAAGGAGAACTGAAAGAAAATGAGGGAAAAAAATGCCTTGAACACCTGAGTTAGTAAAGTCTTTTCTTACTGGTTTGAGTATTCTGGTTAGGAAAGCTAATCAGAAAGAGCAAAAAAAGAAAAGATTTTTCTGTCTTCCTGCTAGATAATATAGCTTCTACTACAGTGTGAGACCACTCTTGACCTGATTGGGGCAATCATGAAGCCTATTGAGATGCTCTCTCTCCCTTTTTCATGGTCTCCTCATATTGTTAATAAAATAAAGCGGGTCAAAAATTTTTGAGTGGAATAAAGCAGAAATACAGGCAGTAAGGTGGAAGTACAGACAAAAAGATACTGTGATAACACAGAGCATTGTTCTTTAGGAAGTAAGACTGAAGTAACTTACTGTCTTTTGGAACTGGACTGCATTTCAGATTTAATATATAACTATTATTTGCTGTACAGGACTAGTTGAAACTTAATGTGCATGATTGCTCCAGATAATAAGAGGACATAATCTTATATTTTGCTTTCAGTAACACCAACAGTATCCTGTTATCTTGTTTAATGCTAGCACAAATATGAAATAAATTAAGTTTCAGAAATAAATCAGCACTTATTTAATCAATAAATTACAGTTATTAATAACTGCATTTCAGAAGAAAAAAATGCAGTCCCAAGGAAGATGCAGAAAAGCAATAACACATAAGACATTACTTTCAACAGTGTAGGAATAGGAAGCAGTTGATACAGAGACATTTAACTAGTTCCAGATCACCCAAGAAAGGCAGCAGATACAATTCAGTAATAAAAACGGAACAGCTCACCCTTTCCAAGGATCAGGACTTCCCAGAAACTCTGACAGGAGGCAGTCTTTAAGTAGAGATTCTTTCCTTTTGTCTACCAGCCAAAATGGACCCTGGGTCCATATCTTCCAGTGCACATGTGAATTGCTCACATCTGTGCTCCCAGGTCTGGCAATGTCTGTTCACTAAGTGCTCAGTCACTGGTTTGGGCTATAATATAATGGTTTCTATATAAGGTTAATTTTTATTCCTTACTTCAATAAGATAGCTAAACTTTCTGAATGAAAACATTGCAATCTATGTAAAAGGTAAAGTTCATAAGTTTACACTGTGTTTGTAATGGCAAGGCTATAATTTATTTTTCTAATGAGCCTAAACCTCACAGAAGAAAACGTTAGTGTATTTAATCATCAGAAATTTTGCCACTTCATTAGAGAAGCGACTCTTTCTGTAATATTTCATATTGCTACCAATACTTTGTACATCTACAAGGGCTTCTTGCTGAAGTTTCAAAATCTTTTACATGTATCAGCAAGTTATTTTTGTGCATCAAGTACTTTACAAACTTCATGTTAGAGGTTATCGGAAAGAGACACTAATTGTTAAACTTTTTGCCTTAACATACACAAGAATATTGATGATAGAAGCAGAATTCAGATTTTGACTTTTTGTCACATATTTTAGCTGCTACTCTGTTCTAAAATTCTTTTTTGGGAAGCATGAGAATAAGCCTTTGAATCTGAACTTAATCAACATGTAGGAAGAAATGCTTCTCACAGATCTGCCTTCAGTTTCTAGTTGTTCCTCTGTGGGTGTATGCTGACATTCCGTTGGTGTTAAGAACAGATTTCTGTTGTTAGTGGTTAAATACAAAGCTCTTATAAAGATAAAAGCTATCCTTTTTCACATCCAAGCATCCTAACGATTCTGTAATAGCATCTAAAACACACTGTATTTAAGGTCAGTATGGACCTTATAAATTCATCCATTTAGGAAAAAGATGTGTGTGTATGTTTGTGTGTGTATCACAGGTATTACAGCCTTCTCATGTGTCATATCCTTAAAGATTTACTTAAACTTTATTATTGTGGAGAAAAGAACCCAGATATTACTAAAATACTTTAATTTTCCATGCAACCTTTCCACACTTATTTAGGTAGAGGATGAAACAGCTATTGATGTGCTAACTGTGGATCAAGAAAGTTCTTGTAGTTATATCTCTAATTCTCTTCTCTTAAATCTAGCAGAAAATTTGAATTAATCATACTGGCATCGATTATATAAACAGACAATTCATCTTGAATCATTCAATAATCTTCACTAAATGTTTAATACAATTTTAATCACAGAATACCTGGTATCCTTCCAGTCAGTACTTCTCGTGACCTTAAAAAGTTACATCACTGCAAGCTATAGGTCTAATTCTGTTTTGTTAGATACAACTAAAAATGTTGTGGTTTTATTTAAAAAAGGAAATTTAATGACTAAATATTTTTAATCCAGGGAGAAATTATTGTGCAACATTTCACCAATTTTCTTCCTGTGAGCTCTAATTGAATATAGAAAATACTGTGATGTTCTTATTAGAGGAATCTTTATGAGGTTTATCACATCCAAACTAAATTAACTTTTTGTGAATTTGGGGTGAGCATGGCATTATTCTTTCTTTAGGGCATAGCAACATTCTTTCAGGGTAGTTTGACAGTCATCTATCATCAATGCTCTCTTTGGAGGTTATCATGAATCATGGAGAAAGGGCCTGCCCTCTCCTTACCAATAATATATGCCTTGAGGTAGAAAATGCCCCCCTTCCTACAACTCTAACTTTCTCTGACAAATCCATAATCCAGCAGGAAGTGGCAAGGTGCCTATTGCTGCCCTTTTTGACTACCAGACCTCTGGGCATTTCAGCTTGCCACTATACCATGAGAAATGTCGGATAAGGCAGGAGACAATGTAGCTGAAATGTCAAAGGTTTGAGTTCAATTTGGTTTGAAGGCTGGCTAAAGGCTCAAATCACTTCTTATTTTAAGCAAAGTACTCATAATACAAATTGTCACTTTGTTGGTTATACAGGCTGTAGCATTTGGCTGATCCAAACAGAAATTGTCCCTGTTGTAGGTGCAGAAAAACACCCTCTTTACTGGAAAGTAATGTTGAGGCTTTTTTAACTAATTCCACATTCTTTTCTATTTTTATTTGGTCCTGGTGAAACCATGACTATAAAGGTAAATATTGTCTATCAGTCTTCACATTTTAGTATTTTTTCCCCTGAAAACCTTAAGCGGAGAAACACATATATATTCTTTCTCCTGGAGACTTTACTTTTATTCTTTATGGTTATTGTCTTTTATCTCAAGTAAGTGTCACTTTACATCCCTAGCACAGTGGGTTACTTGAGTAAAGTTTCTCCATGCTATCACAATATTGAAATAAATATGCATATTTTGCTTTCTACTGGCGGAAATATGGTCTTTTCATAGCATTCAGGGATTTTGTTTGTTTGCTTGTTTGAATAGGTGATGAGAAACAAAACATCTTTTGAATAAGACATAGAACATTAGATAAGTTTATTAAATTATACAGATAAGTGAAACAGTTCATTTGACCAAAATTTTACATCTTTTGAGAACAAAAATAAAAAAGACAGATAATAAATTCCCTTTCTATTAATCATGCTCATTACTATGCACTTTTATCCTTAATATGTAACTGGCATCCTGTAATTGGGATGGTTCCATTTGCAGGCTCTTAGTCAAGAAATATTTCCATTTGGAACAGTTAATAAATTGCAAAGAAAGATATCCAGGTTCCTTAATTGTATCCAACTTTTTCACTCAGATCTGTTCCATCTAAAAATATATTTCAAAGTATCATCAATGTGCAACAACCTTCTATTGGAAATGACTAAGCCAAGTTTTGGCCTTATTGGTTAGAAGCGGGACTTCACCGATTGGACAACAAAAGTGAGATGAAAAATACTTTTATTTCTGTCATAACATATGTCAAATTTGCAGAAATGTTTATATTACAGCCTATTAGATTCAATTCTGATATCCAGTTGGTACCAATTCTGATACCCTGTAATATAGCTAGGACTTTTTACTGATGTGCCAATAGCAATTCTGATAAGAATTTTCTTGTATAGTAACTTCTTCAAATTATCTTATCCACTTCATATACTATAATAATATGGGTGAGTCCACTTTCCTTGAAATGTAATCAGATATTTTATTTAGTATCTAATACACATTAACAAAATCTACACTAAATGTCATAGCTATTGAGACTTTCAGCTTCAGGTTAATACTTCTAAATATATTTTATTTGGCAGTGTTGCTAACAAGTTTTCTGGCTGTTTGGACACAAGTAGAAAAAACTTCACATCTGGCAAGGAGGGTACTCAGTTTCTCCTACTGCCCAAAGGGTTTAGGGATAACTGATTCTGCCAACTGGTAAAGCCTCAGCTCTTCCTCAGCTGATGACAGAGAGCTAAGAGAATAAATGTGACCGCCCATGGATATTGCTGATGGGGATGGAATACTGGAGCCTATTAAGTCACTTTTTGTGACATTAATAGTTCTTATAGATTATTAATCATCTGAATGATTAAGAGAAAATTTTCTCATGCCATTCTTTTTATCTGATTAGCTTTCTGAGAGCTATTTCATTTGCTTTAAGTAAAAAACATAAGATTCAGTTTCTAAGACTTTAATTAATATTCTTTTCCTTTCATACTGTAGCATATTCTTCTTCTCAGCATTTGTCTGTCTCCTTGTGGCACCAACACTGCTTTATATTCTCAGAGATTTACACTGAAATTCCAGAGATCCATAGATTTTCCAAATTTTGCTTCATTACTCACAATCTCATATAGTCCAGTAGTGCAGAATACTTCATTCATGGCAAACTCTACAGCAGATACATCTTCTACTTTGCTAAACTCTTCTGCAGCCTTAGCTCTTAATGTTTTTATTAGCTTGAGCAATTCCACTTTGAACTGCCAGACAAACTTTTAAACTTCTTTAAACATTCTTATACCCTTTATCTCTTTTGTATTGACATTTTACTGAATGTTTTTTTGCTGCAAAATTTAATTGAGTCTATTTATAAGAATAGACTAATCACTCCCTAAATTTACATGTTGTGATATTGCTGCTTTTTAGCATCTTGAATACTAGTACAGAACAGAGAATAAACAAATTTCACAATTATGGATTGTCATTTATCACTCTGTGATCATGGAAAGGAATCCCTCAATTGCTTACTTCTGTTCTTTTTGTTTTTCCTTGAGGGCTGCTCTGAAAGTAATGCCTCCTATTTTACTATGGTGACTTATGAGATCAGAGGCAAATTTTGGCAGTAGAGGTTGAACCTAGTAGAGGTTCAATAATATCCGCAACAATATCCTCTTACATTTTCTGACAGATGGTAACGGAGAGGCAGCCTGACAAAATGGCACCTGATGCGGAAGTACAGATGAAACAAAGGTGTATCACTGAATCCCTCCATGCAGAAAAAATGGACCCATTGATATTCACTGATGCTTGCTGAACATTTGTGAAGATGAACAGTGGATGTGAGTACAGTGAGGTGGTGGGGGGTGCATTTCAGCAGTGGTGAAAGTGATGCAGAAGTTTGTGAGCACAGCATGCATGATTTTGTTCATCACTGGTGAAAATTAATAGCTAATGGTAGTGACTGTGTTGAAAAATAGTGATTTGTAGTTGGGAGTTTGCTCTATTAAATAGTATTATTGTACTATTTCTAACCATTGTAGTTTCCAGGGAAATAAAAAAGTATTAGTTTTGAAGTGACCTATGTATCTGTGTACTTACATTAATTATTGATTTATTCATTTGGTATAACCAAAATCCTATCTCTAACCATGTCCTCTAGATAGAGTCACATATTGCAGCTGTGCATAAAGTTGTCATCTTTACTTCATTCATTTTCTAAATGTTTCCAAAAATCTTCTAAATGTTCACATAATCTTCTTTACTCCTTTCTTAGGATTAAATTTAGCATTTCCTTATCTAAGAGTTTTAAAATTTCTTTCAGCGTTATAATACATATAACCAACTTCCTTTTCATTGTATCCTTTCTTTACAATCAATTTATTTGCTTACAATTTAATTAGCTGTTTCCCAATTCATTGAAACAGACATAAATCCACACATGAGTTGATGTTAGCGACATTCTGTATTTCTCCAAGCATTATTTTTTGCATGATCATGTATTTAAATATTTTTTTACCAGAATTTGACATTTTCATGTGTGAATATACTAAAATGAAGAGGTGGGATCTCCCTGGGTAATCTGGATAATTTCTGATAAATACTCATCAGCTAAAATCAAACTGTGGCAATGAAGCACTTTTCACTCATGCACAATTGTCTGCATGAGTGCTGGACCTGGTCATCTGTATTGTATTTAAACTAACATTTTGACATGTCTGTTGCTTTCCTTCTTATCATGCAACACATATTGAGAAAGAGTGATTCACTCTGAAGTGTCCAGCTGACAGAGAAAACTGGAACAAGCAGACACTTAACTGCTCCATCATACAACTGAAGAATATCTTGATTACATGCTATTTGATGTAGCTGTGGCAAGGGAAAAATAGATTAAGGATGCCAGAAAGGTGCAGCAGTGTCTGAGGTCTCTTAGCATCCAGAGACAACTGCTGGCATGGCCCCTGGGAAATTCTTGTAGCAAAAAACTGGGAGAAGCCTGAAAAGAAAGAAAAGGCTTCAGAGTTGTAGGGAAGGAAAACTCTGAAAGCTCTGAAAGAAATAAATTAAACTCCATACTTTGCTACCCCATTCATAGTCGCAGACTTCTTGTCTGTTGTTTGCTTCACACTAGTTACAAAGTGGTACAAAATATTTCTAGAAAGCAATAAAAAGTTCAGTCTTCCTGGAGTTAATAAACAATAAACTCTTTTCATCACTGTATATTGGTCTTATCTAAGACAAGCATGTCAGCATTTTGGTGTTTGGGACAATGTTTTTTAGTTAGGGTTTATTTATTTATTTATTTTCACATCACCGTCCCCATTTTGACACTTACTGGTGAGTTCACATATTTATATTGGCTGCAGCAATATTATTCTGTCTGAGGAGGTTAACCATAGAAAGTATTTGTACATGAAATGCTTGTAGCACTTAAAGAGGGCTCATTCTATCAGCCACCCAAAGAGCCTACGTCCATATACATCTGTTTTTGGACATAGGTGTAAAAGTGTGATTTTATTTATTATATTATTTTTGGAATAATTATACTCTGCCAAATTCAAGGGCGGTATAAGCAGGTGTAGTTCCATTGACTTGACTTATATTCACGTAACCACTTGTGAGCTTGCTATATTTAATCTCAAGGTTTAGTAACACTGCACCAAAATGGAAGCTTGTTTTGTCACTTCTGAAAACAAAGCACTGTTAAGGTGTAGCGTGGATGAGTTGAAACACGCAGTTTATGAAACCAGCCTCTGGAAAGAAAATTTTCACTCCCAAATAAAACATTTATTGTGTGGGTAACACTAGCCATCAAGAGCATAGTTCTAGGAAATGAAAGTTAAATGGAAGCAACTGACAGATTTAAACATCACCGTTTTCTATTGAGATTCCACAGTCCTTCTGTTGGTTAAGCCTATTTTAAGTGATTACCTACAAAGAAAGGGACAGACTTGCAGAAGACAAATAATTAATTTAAGAGAAATATTACAGGAAAACTGTGAAGCTCTTATTTATTCTAGTCTTCCAGTGGGGGTGTCTATTGTAGATTATCAGTAGTTTCAAACTGACTATAGCAGGAGTCATGTTATCACTTGTTTTCCCTTTATATCCCATTTCCACAGCTCCAAGAGATGTACCATGAAGTGACAATACCACTGAGAATACTACATCCAAAAAGAAGCCACTGAGAAATAGTAAAGTTCAAATGAAGAGAAGAATTTGGGAAGATCATTGCTCTGTGTTGCATAACTAAGTGATCAGGCTGCTATGATATCATCATATCTACTGATCTTGAAAGAAAATTTGTCAACAATTAAGTCTGCGACTACTTTCTTTAAACAATGCTAATAGCTTTCTGGGAACAATGTGGGCTAATTCTTTTTAAATACAAGCAAATGACAATAATTACACAAATAGTGATTAAGAAATTTATGGTAATCACTGGAATAAAGCAAACAATGGATCAGTATATTTCCAGCAATGAAAAAAGGTGTAGTTTTCCATGTTTCATTCCAGTATTATTTCATTAATATACCATGCCACTAAATGAGCTAGTCTCATTACAAGTGGAATTGGTCCTGCCTTATCTTCTGCAATCATATACATTAAATGTGTGGTCTTGTGAGCCAACAAATAGTGATTTACATTATGAGTTAAGGCAACTTTCAGAACTTGGTTCAGATATATCTCGCAAACTATTTTTGCTGTTGACTGCACCTTTCACATCTGTTTAATGCAGTTGTTCCTGATTCCACAAGTAACTATCTTGACCTGACTTAGGTTAAATCTAGCAAAAGAAAAACGCACAGCAAATGAACGATTATTTCACATCTAATGTCTCTGTAAATGTATGTACTTCTGATATAGAGCCAGATTCTAATTTACTAGAAAGCAGAGGCTTAATCTTGGTGCTATGCTGGGCACTGCGCCAACTCAAAATATATTGCTGGCCTATATTAATGATTTGTGAGGTAACAAAGTACTACAGTTCAAAATTTCATGAGAGCGTAAGGACCTTGCAGGGACAAAAGTTTTCTGTAATTCTTAATTATCATTCTTTCATGGTTACATCCAAAATCAATATCATTTTTTCTCATTATTAAAAGAAGAAAAAAAAGAAATAACAAAATAATACCAGGTCTTAAGCTGTAGTACTGTGTTTTCTTTGGCAGTATGTCATACTGAAAATTATTTTTTAAATTCATGGCAATTTGTAAAGTGCATTATAACGTGCAACATGATACTGCATATATTTCTATATATCTACTGTACATTTTGTCTACTCAGATACAATTTCACTCTGATGATATAAACAGATCTTTTTGCAAGAATTCTTTATATGCTGCACAGAACACAGCTTCTCCTGTACAAGTGCTACACAGAGTTTTAATTAGAAGTGTTGTTTTAAGGACAGCAATTTACACTAAACTGCTGAGGAACAAAGTTCAAAACCTGATAGGCAAAGACATAGACAATAACAGATTTTCAACCAGTCATTAGCATTTCATTTGTAGTTAAGAATAGCATTTTGACTCAGTTCTTCATCCAGTTTTCCTACAAAAAGGCATAAATTCATGAACAATCTTATATGCTTATTGTAGGAAAAAAAAAAAAAAAAGAAATCATAGGAATGAATGCATGCAATAAACTGTGGTAAATTAGAGCTTTTTATCCTGCTATATCAATAAGCCAGGAGCTATTTATTCAGCTGTTTTAACCTGGCAGAAATTGCCTTCTAGAATAGTTTGGAAGAAAACCCTCTGATACTATTTTTAGGTATGTTCCTACAAGTCTAATTTTGCATAGTCTATTTTTTTTTAGCTTTTGAGCCACACTGCACATGCTTTATGGAACATATTGAGAAATGCAGCCTGGTTCTCCTGGTACAAACACAAATCAAAGTGATCTTCTAGGACTCTTTCAGAAGACAGTTTCTGATTAGCATGCTGTGTTCTGCATACTCCTTGGACTGCTGGAAATTGGCAGCACTGAACACATGCATGGTCACTGTCCTGAATCACAACATGTTTAGAACAGGCTGAGCTTGCACCACAATGTTTCTTCTTCCCCTGTTTCAAAGCAAGAGTGATTCACTTCGCTTGCAGATTAACTACCAGTTAGACGTGCAGGTAGTCTCCCAAACAATGACACAAAAAATCTTATTGAAAAGCATTGCTGCTGTACAGCATTTATTTTAACTATGTTAAAATAGTTTATTAAGTAGTAATTAATTGTGTAAAATGGTACACATTGTAAATGTATTATTACAGATTTTATTATAAAAAATAAATAGGAACACATTAAAGTAAAACAACTGGAAGCTGGAAAAAAAAAACAATAAACACATTTATTAGTCATGTCCTTAAAAAAAAGAAAAAAAAAAGAAAAAAAAAAAAAAGGCTGTCAAATGCAGTAGAAATTGAATTTATGATGCCTGGGAAAAGAAATGATCCCATCTGCATGGCAGTTTGGTTACAAGATAGGTTTAGAATGGACATGGATTCAGAATGTTGCAGATCTTACGGGTCTAGTATAAATAAAAAAATACAGTGCTCTGAAGCCAGTATTTGAGATCAGAATGAGATGCTGGCACTATGAAACTGTATTTTTCATTGATGTAATATGCCAACTTATTTAAACCCCTGTCACTGCTCAAGGCTAATATCTGAATCCTGAGCAAGACGATTTTGATATTGGTTTTCTGTGAATCTAGATACATTTTATCCAGCGTGGTTTGCTAAGAAACAAGAGAGATGAGAACCCAGAACTGGACTACAAGAATTGGTTCAATGAATCATAATTCTAAATTTTACTTCTATTTAAGTCACTATACTTAACAGGTGAATAGTAGATTAATTTTAAAAGAAATAGGCCTTCCAGATAATGTTGAATCACGATGTATGAATCATGATGTAAGAATGACAGACCTTAAGTTAACAAGTTGACTTTCCTAGGACTAACCTACGGAAAGAAATATTCTTTATTTGTATGCAGACTATGAACTGCCAGATGAAGATTTATATTTGATTATATATGTATTTACACATTATGTACGTTGCCAAACGAGGTTCTATTATTTTTCTTTGTGCTTCTGAGTACAAATAGGAAAATGTAATCCAGAAGGAACAATCAATAAGGAATGCAGGCCCTTACTGTACTCTAAAATTTTCAGGCTATTTCTGATCATTCCCTAATCATCATGATTAGTTACTTTTGTACACTTTAAGGCATTGAGAATCCCAGTTCTGTTGATACTACATGGAAAAAATAACACTTAACAGATTATCTAAATTCCTTTTGGTCAGGGCACAGCTAAACCCTACTAACTTTGGTGCTGAGGTGGTCAATGCCATTGTCTAGACATCTGCAGTCCTGAAATTGTAACCCATCTCAAAATTTTCTCTTGAACAGTGACACTAGCTGCAGATAAAACCCTAAACTATCCACAGTCTTAATATGCAAACCTTGGATAATACTTCTAATATCCTTTTAGTAAGATTCAGGAAAATTTCCAATTTTGAAGTGTTCATGGAATCCAATTGCAACACCTTGCTCTTCTGTATTGCACATCTTTTCAATACTTATACACTGGTAGATGCATAAGTCTGCTTAAAATACCAAGCATTGTAAGGGGGCAAAGTAGAATTCACGATTGATCACTTCTGATGTTTCAGCAACTGCAAATTGAGGTGCCTATCCTGAAAAATATAAGGAAAAGACTCCCTGCAGAGAATGACTCTGTTGGCTCACTAGCCCAAATAAAGTAGGCATCTTCATCTTGCAGCCATGGAGAACACATAAAAATGATCCTAAGGAAAAGGTCTCCAGAAGCTTTTAAAAAATTGAGAGATTCTCTAAGGCAAACCATGTCAATGGATCTTTGGTTCATCCAGGCCTAGGATTCTTTTGTAATTCACACATTACTCAGAAACAAGCTGTGTATGACAAGAAATTAGAGAGGAAAATCAACTTTGTGCTCTTTATAAATATGTTCCAAGTAAAAAAACATACAAACAGATTGCAAAGCACATTTTAGATCGTAAGTTGCAGACTTCCAGAGAGACATGCAGATAGAGACTTGCAAAATAAAAGTACTTTTTGTAGGTAATTATCTTAATTGGCTCCTTTTTTTTTTTTAGACATCAACTGTGTTCCTTTTTTAGGTTTTTTTTTCCTGTTTAGTCTCCTAGTACAGGGTTGGAACATGACCTTTTAGAACACAGTGCTTTTAAATTTAATGCAATTTCCAGAAATTTACATTTCCAGATTTATATATGTGCTCTGTCATTTTTAGGACAGAAAATCTAGTTTCTGAAATGCCTGAAATAAGTCATTATGTTTTAGATGATCAGTGAAGTAAAAGTTTTGGGAGTTAACAACTGGAAGAATCAAGATGCATATGAAAGTTTAAGTTCAGCCACCTTTACTTCTCCTAAAGCTTAAAACAATGAGCTGCATTTGATGAATGAAAGCTATTAAGAAGATGTCTTCTTTCAGTTGAGATGCTAAACCAAATGAAGTCATTAAATATATACTTATCAATCTCATTTCCTCATCAATTTGAGCATTCTTTCCTACTCTGCATGTTTAAAAGAATGCAAAACGCGTTGAAAAATACTTTGTCTACTTTCTAATTAGCTTTGAGTTTTTTTTCACTTGATTTCACCAAAATTTTGTAGGAAAACTAGTTTCAGAATCTAATCATGGGCATTCTTCAATGTTGCAGTGAACTTGTGACCATAAACTGCCTTAGATGTGCAGTATACCTCCGTATGAGCAAAGAACTGAGAAGTTTTTTATTGATAAAAACTTTTTACATTCATTTAAACTGAGATCCTTTAGGATTCTAGAGGCAGGGACTATCTAAATATTTTTGTAAGTTTTTTTGTGTTTGTACCAAGAGTTCAAGATTTTAGAAAAGACTATTTTTGTTTTAGCTAATCATATGTTACAGTGATTGTTGCAATTCTTTTTGTTTTTTAATTCAGTCATTCTAAAACACAGATTTACAAATCACAGAGGTTGGCAGAACCTTCTAGCACACTTTCTACTAGCATCTTTAGATACCACTTTTACTTCTTTCACTCATCACAACATCTGTAAGTCTTTGCTATATTTTAAATAAATGTAAGTTTTACTTATATTTAGAGTTTTACAGAACTTGCTTTTGATAAAAGGTAATTTTCTATATTGTGTATCAATAACCAAATCAACTGATGATGAGTCATGAAACATCTGTAAAAAAAGCAGCACATTCTACTGACAATTTTAGAAAGTTGTAAGAAAAAAATAGACTATGTAAATGAAATCTTATATCTTTTTAATCTTTCAACAGACTACTATTAAGAATACTGTTTCCTAAAATATACTTATTGCCATGGTATCTATTGAAGCCTATTATTCATGACTTAACAATCATATTTTTCTTGCTGCATGTATTCTATAACCTTCTCTGGGGATATGTGTTTCATTCCAAGTATGACCACAGATTTTATTTTAATAAAAGAGACTTAGTTTTCTCTATATATCTTCCCCTATCATGTAGATTGTCCTTCCACTTTTTTCTGTTTAACCATTTCATGCTTTCAAAGCTTAAAGTATATCTTCTTTCATTCTGTTTACAGAGTTTTACAACTTAGACTAGAAAATGCAGCGGAAAACAAAGCTCCCATTTACATTAATATCAGTGCTGCCCTGATCTAACGGAATATGTATATGCACACAGAAGACAGAAAGTCAGCACAGATGTACATTTCCAAGTTGAAAAGCAAAAATTCTTTGTTAAATGTCTGTCTGAAGCTGAGATGGCAGTGTTGGAATTACAGATAAAAGGATAAAAATCCTTCCAGTGATTCAGTACTGCTAGTTCTTCAAGTGGCAACTTTGAGAGCTGGTTTCGTTCACAGTCCTTGTTTCATTCTGACTTTTTAAATTATTTATTGGATGTTTTTGGAACTATCAGCTTTCCAGTATTTCAGTCTGAAAATGCATATCATTTTAATTCTAGCAATGTTGTTACAAGATTCACTTAATTATAACCAGATTCTGACAATGTATTGAGTAGCCCTGATGAGTTTATTGAGTGATTTCAGTGACCCCTCATAGGAAAAGGTGCTATTAGCATCAGGAAAAGTGGCTCAATTGATTCCTCAGTGTTTAGGAGATCATTTGAAATCCCCAGGTGCTAGATAAATGCAACCTTATATGTCTGTTATGCATAACCCATACAGATCACAAGAAAATAATTACGTAAAGGGGTTCACTAGCATGAACCCTGCCTCCCATTTACTTCATTAAGTCCCTGTGTGGGAGCAAGAAGCTGTAATTTGCGGATCCCTCTGAAGAACTGGGTCTTTACAAGGTAATCTCAGCATACATCATGTTTTCACCAATGAGTTTGATGGAACATAAAACAAAATTGTGGTGACAAGCAAATCCATCAATAGCACACCCAGTAGATTCCAATTACATTAATTAGAGTAGACTTTCTAATGAGTGGAATGTCAAACACTGGATCCATGCCCAGTGCTAATCATTCATTCATTTTGCTGCTTGTTCTAATTCACATTATGCCAAGGAGGTTTCATGCGTTTTGACACAAAACTATGAGCAAAGTACTTCTGCCTTAGAAACAGAAATACAAACATAAGTTTGACATACTAATTAAATGTGCCAAGGTACAAGATATATTGCTAAATGTCATTCTGTCCCTAAAAATGTAGGCATCAACCAAAGCACAGAAAGAGTGTAAACAAGTATTTATAATAATTCCACAGCATAAACTAGACAGTGATGTTAACTGTACTGTTATTCTGAAAAGTCTACTGAAAAGGCATACAAATAACAATATTTGAGGTGAACCTATTATATTAAAATGGTGCATCCTGCTGAATTATCAGGGGTTGTCTGAGTATGCAGAAGCCATAGGATGATAACTTAATGAATACTAACAATCTGATATTCATTATATATACTTTAAATTTGATCTAAGAGATTTCCAGAAAGATTCACTCCAGAAATGCTTGCATTCAGGGGAAATAATCCCACATCAGTATAAGATATGGAAAGTTAGCTGCCATCTGCTGATTATTAAGCATGTTAGAGCTTATTTTCATATTAGCTTCAAACAATGATTAAGATTTATGTGCACTCAGCTGTGCACTGGAGAGACACTGACATGTATCTATCTCTTCTGATGGTTGAGCTGCAAGGATAGGAGCCTTTCCTGGAGCAGGAGGGAGGTGGGTATATGGCAGTAAAGCCCCAATTCATTATGGGAACACTATACAGACTCATTTCTTGAGATCATTTTCTCATTGATATTTCATCTCATTGAGATAATTTTTTCATTGATACCTACTTATTGAAAACAAGTAACTAAATGTCTATCTTAAGCTTGGTACAGAGGATTATGTCTCCAGATCCATGTTCAGAATATAGGGATGTTCAGGTGACAAATATCTTCAACACTGTGTGAACGGTGTTTGATGCCTTTTCCACCCTGATTGTGCAGCTAGGTGCTAATTCAGCTCTGATATGCAATTTTAGGCACCCTATTTCAAAGAGACTAACCTGTTAATATTGAATTAGTGATACAGTTCTAACTGAAGTTGCTTTCCTGATTAATTGTGCTCTTAGATGATATTCCAAAGCACTGTGACTGCAGTAATGTCTAAATATTGTTCAGACACAAGACTTAGCAGGGGAAAAAAAAGAAAAAAAAAACTCATAAAAAGTATTTAAGATCTCTGATGGTGCTAACAACTAAACTTCAAGGTGTAATGACTTTTCAGACTTGTGTTTATTATATAAATCACTCTGTAGTGACTGAGAATAACTACATTCTGTCTAAATTTGACTGGACCTACAAAAAATAAAAATCTGCTTGAGCTATAAAATATCCTTTTTTAAGATTTCTCTGATTTTATTTATTTCATTTGTGCAATGTATCATATATGAATAAAATACCCTCTGATCTGTAGTTAAAAGAATAGATGCCTAAAGAGCTCTCACACCAGAAAATTCACAAGGAAGTTATTTTAAATATATCAGAATAATTTCAGAAGTGAGAAACAGAACTTGAAAAGCTTTTAAACAGAAAAGGGTGAATAAAGATAATTTCTAAGAAGTCATTTTCATTTTTTTCTTGTTTTCAGCCAAAATAATTCAAATGTTTGGTTTTATTCCAGTTTTTATCATCATGGATAATGATGAGCTCTGACCTGAATTATGCTACTCAGTCATTTTAAAGCAATAAATAAATACAGGTCAGAATGATGCTACTCAGTCATTTTAAATAATAAAGGAATCAAGTTAACATTTATCCAGATCATCTGACCTCACAAAACCAAGTCTTAATAGGATTCACAGAGCCCTTCTACTGAACAACAAATTGTGAATGAAAAAACACCACGTATAAAAGCAGCAGCACCTTTCAAGATCAACTAGTTATTGTTTAGTTGCTTCATCTCTTGCATTTAATTTGTATTTACTGACTACTATTCATCATGTAATGTTCTGCACTGCAGCATGAATAGTTCATCTTCTTCGTAATAGCTACACTACATCGCACCTACTACCATGGTTAACATTTCAAGGTCTGGTACAGCAGACTTCCCAGATAAATCCAGAAGTTAGTGCACTGTTAAAACCTCCTGCTTCCTCAAAAACTGCTTATAACAGAATCATATCAAATGCATCAGACATCAGATGATTCATAATACATACTAGGTTCAATGGATCACATTAAATAAAAGAACTTTTAGTAAAATTCGGTAGTCTATAGTGCATCATAAATTATTAAAATTAATGAACCCGATCCCCTCTGTAGATTACTCCATGGCTGACACCAGTGTAATTTCATATATATTAATGATTCACTTTCAGTTCCACAGTGATGTAAAACTGGAATAATAGCATGATGATTCAGGTCTAATACTGTTAAATTAACTGCACCATTTACATTAACAGATGGCAGGCAAATATGTCTTGCTTCATTCATTCAACCCAGATGATTAAGGAGTTCTTTTTTTCTGTCCACAATTATTTGGGACATTAATCTATATGTATCATATGAACCTATATAACAGCTTTTGGATCTTCATCTTCAAAAATGTAATTTTAGAAAAATTAGAGCTCAAAGGCTGGGATGGAAGCTGGGCCAGAAGTGCCCAGAACCTAAACAATAACATCAAAACTTGCCTGCTCACAGTTGTTTTCCAACCCTGTGCATGTGGACTCTAATATTATTAGTGAACTTACCAGTCTTTCACTGGACCATTGCACTCTGTGAGATAGGCTTAAGTACCTGCAGTTGGATGACACAAATCTTTCTGACTATGCTTAATGAAGATTCTTCCCATAGGCTGGATGAAATAAGCAGATCTAGACTTATCTTCACCTTCTGATTTGACATTCAGAGTAACTGTCAGTGTGCACTGATTGTTTAAACTATTACATAAGCTAAGTATAATTAATTCACTGTAATATTCTGATAACAGGATAATTACTTAGATACAGACAAGTCATATGTTTGCCTTTGAAAATTTAAATAAGAAATATGATACTCATGCCTCTGTTACTTATCTATATCATGTATGTTCAAAATAGCTAAAAATGTATCTTATAAGCAAAAAGCCGTTTGTATACTCCTGTTAATGTGAGTGCTTTTGAGAGTTTTTCTATTGACATGCTCTAGTTCTTTGAAGTTGCAGTATTTAAACTGAAGAGAATAGCTTTAAATCAATAGTTGAATACTGTTATCTAACAAGATCTTAATCCTATCTTTATTATTTAATTAATGCACAATTAGAACAAAGTAAAGCCACAATGCTGTAAATGCTAAAAAAGCCATATATAAGTACAAAAATGTCTCCCAGTATATAATACTGAAAAAGTAATTTAAAAAAAAAATAAAAATTGCACAAACATTTACATAAATACTTACATTTTATATAGTTATTGGAGCTGGTGGCAGTAACTGAGGTATGCACATAAGAAAACATTTTAAGAGTATCCATACTGAGCACATCTTTCACAGAACAGAAACTGTCTGCAGAAAACAATGATTTTTGTCTTTCCTGTTGAACAAGTACATATCCAAATACGAGTCTTACAAAAGAACATGGATGGTTTGTGCAATGAACAAATTCATGTTTAGCAATCTGAACATCTCTTGAGCAGCTGAAAGGCAAGTAAAATGCAATGAACTTTCGATGAAAACAATTGGACAGATTATCTTTATGAATTTAGGATTTGTTACACAATAGTGGAGAGTTGCAGCTACATTTAAAATTCTATTAAATATGAAATCTGATTATACCATTCAGACAAATTGCCTAAAAGTATTTTTACTTTAAAAAAATTCCTGAAATTCTAAAAGTGCTAATTAAAGCAATTTCCTTTCTCCTCTTCTGTTCAGCTAACTTTTCTAGTTATTTATATTACTATTTTCATGATTGTTATTATTTGAATATTCATGTTGTCCTTTATAACACCGCTACAGTATTTGCTGGATGTGTAGTGCAGTAACACTTTTGTCCCAATATAAGCGATAAGTAGCTATGCCGTTAAGCAGAATTCTAATTAAGTTCTTTTGCCAGTTTAACAAGTAGAACAGTGCAAAACCATAGCTATTACAGTATTCCCATGTTCTTCCTACTCTTCATTTTCTCAATTTTGGTCCAGGCAGAAGTAAGCTCCTTTTTTATTGTCTTTTTTGTCTTTTTGTCTTTGAACTGCAGTGAGATGAGCCTTGCTATAATATCAGTGGAGGCAGCAAGCTAAAGGTGGTAGTTTTCATCTGGTGGTGAAACAACTGACCCTGGAGCAAATGACTATGATGACTTTGTGATAGATGCTGTGGTATTAACTGGCACTTGATTGCATGTGGTTGAAATACAAATGAGGATTTTTATGTGGGAAAATCATTATCCAGAAGAGAGAGTGATTTAATATGCTAAGACTTCTGTAGTTCTTCATGATGCAGTAGCCATGTTGCTTGCACAGTAGCACACAAATTTTTTTCTTTGCTAATAAAGAGCTTCTTTGTTGTTGGGTTTTTTGTTTTTTGTCTATTTAAACCACCACTAGCAGTACATAAAAAAAATGATGACTGAGTTCTAGACTTCCTTTTCCTGATAACATTTTTTAATGTTCTGCATTTTTAAGTTGCAGTAAACTTACGTATAAATAGAATAACCTCAGTTGCCATATAATAAATTATAATTAAAATCTAAATCACTAAAATATATTTCCAATAAGAAAAAGAAAACAGTAATTTACTCTGCTTCAGCTATGATCTTATTTCTACTTGAAAGAGAAGAAAAAAAGACTGTAACACTCCCCAAAATTCAACACTTGGATTCTGTCACAGCAAGAAAGGAAGCAGATTGCAAAGATAAGGAAATACTAGAGGACTGTAGGAAAAGTGTTCCTCACGCAAGACCTTATCATCACCCTTTCATTAAAAAAATGCCATTAAGAAACAATATTATTTTAAAATTTATCTTAATCATGATGCAGATATCTTATGCCTTCAAGAACAACTTTTAAATGTTTCTCCTCTTCTAGTAAGCTATTTCTTTAAATTTGGGGCACTGTGAAATATTTTCAGTTCGGTATTTGCAGTTTTATTTGATTGTTCTACTGCAATGTCATACAACTAGTAGCAACTCACTAAATATATATATGTACTTTAGAAAATCCTCTTTCTCCAGAAGAATTCAACAGCTGGCATTGATAGCAAGATATCTATCCTCATGCAGGAGTCAGTGGCTGTGACCACTTCCTGAGATACAACATCAAGCACATTCCCTTTCCTGTGTGTGAACATATATGTTGTAGATATGCTCGATAAAGTATAGAGGTCCCAAAACACTGAATTTTGTAGCTTTTATTTGGAATGTATTCAAAATGACATTTACTGGTGAATATGTTTTGTTTTGTTTAAATAGATAAACCTAATAAAAAATGAACTAAGGGTATTTTCAATGGTTTTGACTTATTTTCCATCAGTGGAATGCAGAGACTAGAACATCTATGATGATATCTTGGTCCATAGAAGTTATAATCCTTAAATTTGTTATACACACTTGTTCTCAGCACTGCTTTGCTTTTAACATTAGCCTTCTGACAGATTCTCCAGGACATAACCTCCTTTCATGCACCACAGTATAAACCCATAAGCTTCCTTTGATTACCACCATGCAAGGCACAAAGTAGTGTTATATGCAGTTTAGTGTGCACTGTCTTCTATTTTATGAACTTTAATTTAGGGATTCCATTAAATAGCCTGTATACACCTAAAGTAACTCCAAGAGGACATGATGGTTAGATGTTTTTCTTATTATAAATCAAAGCAAATAAAAGTTATGCCAGAAATGAGAGTTGTGCAACTTCAGGCAATTCCTTTCAGTAACAACATTTTAATCAGGGTTACAGCCCATAGTTTCTCAAGCTTCTTTTTTTCTTATCTTACTGTAATAAGAGTGAATAATGTGACTTCTCTCCAAAAAGCAAAAGAACTTGTAAGCTGACAATACTGTGCATTTCTATCTTTTGCATTCAAATAATGATTAGGGTTAAATTTTAGTAAGAGGTAAGGCTCCATTTTACATAGCAACAGCTTTCTAGGGGGAAAAAAAATCAAAACAAATAAAAAACAGCAACAACAAAAGCCTGCCATTAATATTTCCCCCTGATATTCAAGTATGTCGTGGAGAAGCTGAGGGGGACCTGTTAGGCTGAGATTCAGACACTTTATTTGAGTTTTCCCTTCATAACAGGAAACAATCGGGTAGTATAAGACTTTCATGATTTACTGGTGCATGATGAGTGAGAGTTACTTGAGTATGAAAGGGGATACTTCATCCTCTTCTAAGATGAATATAGAAATATACTCAAATGTAGACCCAATCACAAGGATATTCAAGTATTTTGAAGTCTTTTGAATAGGAAATGCTGATCTGTGCTTGTGTGATGATTAGCTTCATGGAGCTCTACCAGCAAATGTAGTACTTAACTTCAATCAATGCCAAGGTTAGGCAAAGAAAGTATAACGTATTGATGGATTTCATACTTGATGATGGAATCAAGTGCCCACTCAGCAAGTTTGTTGACAACACCAAGCTGAGTGGTGCAGTTGATGCAGCAGAAGGAAGGGATGACATCCAGAGGGACTTTGATAAATTTCAAATATGGGTCCATGTGAATTTAATGTGGTTCAAAGTGCAAAACTTACAAAGTGCAAGATTTTGCACTTGCATTGGGCTAAACCTAGATATGTATGCAGACTGGGAGAAAAACTCCTTGAGAGTAGCTCTGCTAAGAAGGACTTGGGGTTCCTGGTAGATGAAAAATATGAGTCAGCAGTGTGTGCTTGCAGTCCACATGATGATCTTCTGATGCATCCTGGACTGCATCAGAAGAGAGATGGCCAGCAGGGGAGGGAGATAATTGTCCCTCTCTACTCTGTCATTTTAAGGCCTCATCTGGAATATTCTGTCCAAGTCTGAGGCCCCCAACAGAGAAAAGATGTTGAGCTTCCAGTGAGGGTCTAGAGGAGGGCCACAAGTATGATCAGAGGTTTGAGCACCTCTGTTATAAAGACAGGATGGAGGAGCAGATCTTTTCAGTCTGGAGAAGAGAAGGCCGTGGGGAGACCTCATTACAGCCTTCCAATATTTGAAGGGGGATAAGAAACAGGAAGGAAATCAACTTTTTACATGAATAGATAGTGATAGGAAGAGGGAGAATGGTGTTAACCTAAAGGATGGAAGATTTAGATGTTGGAGGGATATTTTCACTGAGAGGGCAGAGAGATGGTGGAATATTTTGGCCAGAGAGGTTGTGAATGCCCTGATCACTGGAAGTGTTCAAGTCCAGGTTGGATGTGGCCCTGGGAAACCTGATCTAGTACTTGATCTAGCAGCTGGCAACTCTGCCTGTGGCAGGGAAGTTGGAACCTGACAATTATTAAGGTCCCTTCCAACCCAATTCATTCTATGATTCTGTGATAAGGGATCTAGATCAGAGCGATCTAGAGGAGATTACTCCTATGAACCTTCTGAAAGAGAACTGTGGATTTCAAAGAAAGCAGCCACAAACTTTACCAGATTACTATACCTGAACTGTGAGGCAGCTGCATGCTCTCAGTCTTACTTACAGACTGCAGCATGCAATCACTTGCAAACAACTATTGATTCTGTTAAAAATAAAGTCTTCCCTCTATTGGAGGGAAGACTGCCATTTCTAATGTTCAGAATTGTTTTATTGCCTTCCTATTGAAATAATAATGCCTTGCTCCAGTAAAATTATAAGTCAACGGAAAAAAAAATGTATGCTATATCTTTGGGGAAAAAGGTCAGGGGACTGCACATATTTGATCTGCAAGGAAAATTATGGTCTAATATCAGAAAATGGGAATCCCAGACATCTGAAAATCTAGCAGAAATAACAGTGCAGTTTTAATGTTTAGCTATTTAAAGTTATATACATGCAGCTAGTCAATCTCAAGCTGTTAGGAGCTATGAAACAGTATGTCTTTGTAAGGTGAAAAGACAGGGAAAAGGAGATATCTATGCCAAAGTCATCATCTTCATTAATCATCCTTATCATAATATCTTCCTTCAGATTGTTTACTCATATTGTGCTGAGTAGTTCATAGTGTTATTTCGGATGTTTATGCACACTTGGAATAATTGTTCATACAACTAGGCATTGTTTTGCAGATTTTTTTCTTACACTAGTCACTTACATGCACTGCATCTTATGATAGATATGAGGCATACAATTTTGCATCTGGTGCAGTTTTCAAACAATATTCTGGAAAGTATCAGGTAAGATCATTATTTAGAAGAGAAACATAGAAAAAAATATTAGACAGAGAACCATTTGCAAATATTTTTTTTCAGTGTTGATAGTTCTTTTCCCTAACATCAAAACTGAAACACTACCTGGGCACGCTGCAGTGAGTGATGTATGTGAAGTACTGAGCACTCTGAAGTGCTTTCTTCCTGAAATTTCTGTCTCATTTGCAAGACAAGTTTGAAACCACTCTGTTTTGGATATGAGCTGAGTCTCTTATTTATCAAAAGCAAGGCCAGTAATCACAATGGTTGAGTAAACAAGAGAGCTACTGCAGACAAATGTTATAGTATTCCAAAAAGGGAAAGAAGGAAGCCCTCATGTATCCCCAGGAAAGGCGAATATAGACTTTCTTCGTCAAGTATTCATACTTGGTCAAGAAGAGAGTAAAGTTGCAGTACCCAGCTAGAAGGCACTGGAATGTGAGTTCCTCATCTAGAATTTTTTTTTTTCTGTTCAAAAATATTTTTCTTCAGTTTATGATTATGAAAAGAGATGAAGAAATCACTTTAAGTATATATGACAGACTGAAAAGTCTTAAATTGACAACATAATAAACATTTGATCAAGTGCTACCTGAGGGGCAATGTACAGGTATTCAGAGATCCAATAAAATAAGCAACGGGAATACAAAAATATAATATACATTTAAAAAACAGACTTCACATTTTTCAAGAACAATTATAACATGTAAACAGATATAGTAGCCAAAAATGAAGTTATAGTTTGTAAATCTCTGTTAACACTTTACATTGTATTAGGATGCACGTACTAGGGATAGAGATATTTATGCATTTCCCATGAGAAACTCTACTACTCTCTTAAAACGTAAGCCCATTGATTACTTTACTCTTCTGCTTAACATTAATCCTCTTCATACGAGCTGAATATATACATGTTTTTTTCTGCATGATTTTAACTGTGTTGTTTTTTGAAAGTAATGGGTTCATTGGCAGGAGAGCTGCAAACAAAAGAAGACTGAAATCAGAAACAGATGTAGATATTAACATTGCTACATCAGCAAACACAAGTGCCAGCAACTCTGGCTAATCAAAAGAGCAATCTTTGTATCTATAGATTAAATGTAGGTGTTTTCATGTATTTAGATGTTACGAGTGGAATCCTGGATTATTTTTGAAAATGAGAAATAAAATTTGTTACAATTAATTAAACATCTAATTAAAATATGAAATGCAATAAGATCATGAAATCAATACAATCCATTCAAAATTCATCTGTCATTTTATTCTAAACAGGTTTCAAAAAAGTTGATTACTGCAAGAGTACTTGACAATTTCAGATACGATGGAAACTTTATATGGCACATAGCTGCAGAAGAAATTGCAGGCTCTATATGAGTTAAGTTGTTTTGTATAATCCATTGAATATGTTATGAAATTGTGTACTAAAGCTCTGATGGGACTAAAAATATAGCACATGTAAGACACAGAGAAAAGCCAAAAAGCTGAATGCATGTAACAATGAAAAGATACATTTCTAGTGCTTGAGCACAAACTAGCCTTCAAGTTCCAAACTGCTTGCCAGCATTTCAGAGGGCTCACAACAACTAGCAGCCAAAACAGAAGGAAAACCTGCAGGCTGTCTGTAATGAGGGGGCTTCAAAAATCGGAAGAGCACCTTAATTAGTTGGAGTATAACTGCTTTCCTTAGAAAAACAAAATAGATTATGTGAAAAGGTGCTACTGCATTATGATTTCAATCTCAAAACAGAAGCTTGATCTAGTTGTTTCATTAGCCCGTGACAACAAGCTGAACTCCATGTTAATCAGCTTCTTCAAAGCCTCCATTTTTAAGTTGAAATTCCTTATCTGTTGGCTATGGCAGGCAGGTTTTATATAGGACAATGTTTTGAAAGTTCCCCACAAACCCAGGTCCTTTTAACTTCCAGCTTTTTTTAGTTCTTATGCCTGCAGCATTGTAGCTTTAATTTATGTTAATTAACGATTGGATTACGCTACTGTTGCCAAAGCATCTGATATATCTGCATAGCTCCTCTGTTCTGTGACAATGCCTTCAGTGATTAGCTGGGTACATTTAAACATTGTTTGCATTGATGCATAAATTTCCATGCTGCTTTTGAGCAAGAAGATAGTGGTAAAAGCTTAGAGTATGCAGCAGACAGAGCTGAGTACAGTGCATCAGTGGTGGATTAGTCGGCACTGCTCCACAGTGGAGCATTAAATGTTCTTCACTGCTAGCTATATTGGAGATTGTTTACAAATAGCAATAACCTGCTGGTCTGTTTTTTCAATTTAACTCATTAATTAGCAGTCACAACTGTTTAACCCATTTGCATGCTTGATTTCTATATTATATTGATTTGCAGGAGTTACCTCAGTTCTGTCACTTCTATGCTGTACTCTCAGACTACAAACTTAGTACATTTTGTTACATGAATCTCAGAATGGACAGAGTTGGAAGGAAGCTCATGGATCATGAATCTCCAACCCCCCTGTCACATGTAGGGCCAACAGCCTCCCCATTTAATACTAGACGAGGCTGCCCAGCGCTCCATCCAATCTGGCCGTGACTGTTATTATATTCCTATAGATCTTCCCATTTTTATTTGGGAGGGTAACAGCCATGATTAAAAATAAATAAATAAATTGAAATAGAAAATTGAATTTGAGCAAATAAAATTCTAAGTTTCCTTTCTGTTATCTTCTGTTTCTCAATTGGCATTCATTTCAAAGGTAGATCCAACTTATTGTATTTTCACAGTGTTTTATTCTACACATTTAAATAAAAACCAACAGTTACTATCAAGACCAGCTAGTGATCAGTGATAGGTACAGATTCAGTTTGCCTGACAGAGGAAGAAAGGGAATCTCGATCTTCCTATTTGTAGGAAACTCTGATATATTAAACTACTCGTATGCCAGTACTACACGTGCTTGTCAACGTTAATTTAACATGAGCCAAATTAACTGATTCTTGTTAAAGTAGGAAAGAATTCAGCTGCAGTCTGTGAACATCTCCAAAATGTAAAGCTTGGCATTTTCCCCTGTGAATCCACCCAACATCCTTCAATGACATTCAAAATTTATTGAGTTTTGACACAGGTGTCATTTGGAACATGGTTTCATCCCTGATTTACATAATCCAAAATGCACAGATTGGATGCTTCTGACACTTCCACTCCATTCCTGTGGCTCACTGCAGCAACACTGGTAATCCACATGAGGAGTAGCCTGAGTCAGCACATAACCTTGCCACAGCCAAAATTTCTAAAAGTTCCAAGTAACTTAGGAGTCTGGGTTTTGTTTTTAGACAAATTTAAGAACCAAGGAGCCTCTGATTCACAATTAAATGAATATATATTATGTATGTATGCAAAAAAGACTTGGTCAAGACAATGAAACATATCCTTCCTCTCCAGGTTTGTTATCCATAAAATTTGGAGCTCATCTACAAAGGAAGCATAAGGTCAGAACCCTTAATTTAACTGTCCAGTGGCTAGAAACACTTAGTGAAGACAGTCCTGGGCTCAACAACAAGGATTTTATCATTTGGAAGAGGCAGTACTTCCATTTCTCACAGTGTGTTAATTATCAAATCAAAGCATTCACAAGCATAGACATGCATGCACACGCAGACACATAAAACTTATCAGTTTCCCAAATCTGGCATATTCCAGTATTTTGATGTCCTCTTTCATGTACCTTAAATATTCACTTAATATATCTTGCAGTTAAATACTTAGTTTTCTAAATATCATAAACAATTTGTGTATTCAGCACATTTTGTAAACTTTGAAATATGTTGTCTTGCAGTCTTCATGGGCTTAGAGACTTCTGGACCCTTATCTCTCTGTTTATGTAAAATGTAACACTCTTCTGAAAATCTATGGAAAAATGTTACTTTACAGCAAGAAAAGGAAATGGCCGATGCTGTCCATCATGCCCTCCAAATTTTTGCATATCTTTAGATCTTTAATTTTTACTTCAAAGAATTCACAGCTCTATCTTCAGTAAATAAAAGAGCTGCTTACTAATACTACTGACAATATTTGCTTGAGAAATCTAATTTGATAATGTAAATGAACTGGAAGTCATTCTTAGTAAATATATCCCTTAAAGTCTTTAAAATGAGCCAACCTATAGAAATAATATTTGTCTGTAAAATGACATTTTTTAAATGACTGCAGTGTAGGATAGGCTATTAAACTGTTCTGCTTGTATACAGTGGTTTCACTGAAGAGCCTCACAACATCTATTTGCAAGTAATTATCCTTACTGTGGTATTTACCATGTGCCATCAGCTTAGCTTACCATTGCTTTTACTGATAAGTGATACAGCTAGTAAACTCATACGCAAAAGGCAAACGTTGAAAGTTTTCATTGTGCACAATCACATGCAAAATAGCTGGAAGCAGAAACAGATAACGCTGATGATGAGTTTAAAGATCCCACTGACCTTATAATCCTTTTCTTAATAATTTTCCAGTGATGTAAATAGCAAACATCTGTATTACCTTTCAATACCTATTTCACTGGTACGGTTGTTGCATATTAAGAGCACATCTCCTAGACTTGGGGACAATGTCCATTGTGGCACCACTTCAGGAAAAAAGTTGTTTCTTACTGCTAGTTCAGAAGGGTTTACCCAATGACCAGAAAACACTGAGTCCACCTATCTACAGCGAAGGAAACCTGAGATTCTGCAGTTTGCTTTATGGCATGTATTATTATTCTGTGCACAGATTCACAGAGCAATGTTACAGGCTTTATCTAGAAGGATATTATAATGTGAGTCAGCTACAGCCATGAATTTTATTAACGTTTTTTTGTTAGAATCTGCATTAAATGGCAACACTAATGCACAGATGAGCTCTGCAATGTTCCTATTCCAAAGCCGAGCAGATGGCTGTTTCGATGTGTGCTTGCTTTCATGTTCTCCATTTCATGCAGTGTCCCTTATCTTAGGCAACCCACTTACATTTATGCTGCCAGAGAGCCTTTAAACTTGCTGGAAGTTTATGGAGTAAAGGAATGGTATGGTGGAAAAGCCAGAGGGAAAACTTAGATAAGGCTCTGGTTGTGCTTTCTCCTCTACTTGATTAGCTCAGTGAGCTTCTTAGATTTCCTGTCTCTTTTGTGGAGATGGAGGAACTAATTTGGAAGGGAAAACCTGGCTGACCCCTATTTCAAATCCTGAACAAACCAAGGGTCTAAAATGTTCCAGTCTTACTTTCTCCCAGCATAATTTTTGTCACATTTTTCCTTCTCCTATTTAATGCTGTACAAAGACGCACAGTTACATCTAACTGTAAAATAATTTTTGGAAGAAATAAACAATTCAAACAGTAGAGAACAATAAGATTTACAGGTGCACAGGCCCTGTGGAAAGTAAGTCACTGATGTTACAAGAGAGATATTCAAACTGAACTACTGAACTTCAGACACCCCCATTCTGTTCCCAATGCAGCTGGTATTTTTCTTCTAATTTGCATTTAAATGATGGCAGATCCAGATATTCACTCTTCTTCCCTTGACAGGCTTCTATTGCAGGTGGTGCAAAATGCTCCAGCCTTTTTTTTTCTTTTTCTTTTTAATCAGCATCCAACCAGTACTCTGACATGTTCCCCAGCAATACATGGAGTTGCAGAGCTTTCCTATCTTCCACTACCCCACTCCACTCCCTGCTACTGGACAATTTTACGGCAGAAAACCTGTGGCCGAGGAGCTGTTACTTTGCCACCTGACTGACTGCTGTGTCACAAAGTGGCCTGGTGTAACATGGGTATGCTGCCAACTTGTTAGTGAAGATACAGGCTGTGCAAGTGCTACACACTGACAGTGCTATGCAGCTCCCTACAACTTGGCTCTAGTGGAAATGTGGAAATCTGCACAGGCTGCAAGCTATCAGCAATGCCTGGTTAAACTGTCTTTTGTTAGGATTTGAGAGTAGAACATCAGCCACAAGGAAAGGAAATGCAAAAACCAGTACTCAAGTATATTAGTACTAAAGTACGCTTAAATAGTAAACAACAATGCTTTGCCTTCCCCCTCTGCACTCCAAATATTGCTAATTATTTCTTTATTATCCCAGCTGAAGAAGCTGCAGCAGAATGCAGTACTTATGAGATTTGACATCCAGTAAAGAGACAGTGCATCAGTTACCAATTCTGGATCCTATTCTATTTCACTTTAACCCTTAAGAAAGACACATATCTTCCACTGAGAGGTCAGCACTAAATGGATGTCCATCATTCTCACCAGCATTCTTACACTACTAAGACTTTATACCTGAGAAGACATTTTACTGATATTCAGAAAGGGATGTGGAGCTAACCAGCAGCCAACAGTGCCTAACCCTCCCTTGCCTGAAACACCTCCCTGGCTTGAACTCCAGCAGTTGTCAATAGGCATTTGGCTTTTATTGTCCTTAAAGCATCAAATTCCCAATTTCTCTTCATCCTTCCTGACACTCTTGATCCTCTCTTTCACATATAGCAATTCCCCACTGCCCCCCCCCCCCCCCCCCCCCCCCCCCCCTCTCCCCCCCCTTTGATCACTTCCTGCTATTCCATACAGATAAAAAGGCAAGGTTTCATAAAACCTTATCGAGGACTGGAAAAATTAAACAACTTGCTCAAGTTATGAAAAGACACTGATAGAAAAGCTGAGTCAACAATCCAGGACTGTGTCATAATCCTCATGCCATTTTCTGCATTTTCTGTTCTTACATATATATATAGATGTATGTATATGCCATCAATATGCATGAATAGTTTTATTTTATTTTTGAAATACTAATTTACTGTTATAGCATGAGTTTTCAAGTGATCTTTTTCTAGCTGAGCACCATTGATATGAACATTAGTTGCTCAGTAAGAACAGACTGAAAAGGCTAAAGGCCTTTGATTTCCCTTGACAGGGAATCGAAAAAAAAAAAAACCACGAATCATGATCCATATTCCTTTCTATATAAGGGGAAGCATCTTTTATATCAGCTAATTTCCTTGAGGTCTTGTTCAGACATGAAACCCAATCAGCCAAAAGTAGCTGGGGAAGTAATGCCATGTATTTCAAAAACTCCCTACAGCTGGTTGAACACCCTTCGTATCACACATATCCAAGCTTTCACAGTCTAATTTAGCCTCTTTTTCATTGTAATATTTTTTAAATCCAACGAGAAAAATTGTATCATCTATGCACAGCAGGATGTCCCATTATATGTGAAATAAGCTTTACTAGTATTACAGAAATGACAAGTTCATTCTTGACTCTATGTACAAAGCATAATTCAGTTCCATAAAGCTTATTGCATTAAAAAAAAAACAAAAACCAATAACATATGTGAGCCGTATGCTATTCTGCCCTTTCACAACATTTACAAACTGATACACATCTCTTCAAGAGGATAAATGTTTTCCTAAGTCAAAAAATGTCAACTTTAGCTTGGACTGCATTAGCTCTGTTGAGTTCTTCAAATACACATCAGGTTAATGAAGAATAAACTGTGGTGGGCTAGGCGTTTTGATAAATATTGAAGTGCTCTTTGAACCTGATAACCCACAAATGTACAGCATGAGTGAGTTTTCATGGTCAGCATGCAATGATTTTGATATTTGACTTAATCTGCAGCCCAGTGTGGTTTATTTTGCTTATCTTGATGGTATGCTGAGATCAAGAAAAGAGAAAAATTAAAAACAGAATAGTAGTGGTGCTCAAGACTTCTCTCTCTCTTTTTTTTTTTCCTCCTTAGCAGGAATTCTAATTCAGGCTGACCATGTTTTAAATGTGCTCCTATTCTTTAAAAGGTCTCTGAAAACAAAAATGTGTTGTGATGCCCCTCTTCGTGGTAGACAATACCTGCATTTGCACAGGAGACCACAGCTCAGCTGTCTTCTCATCCAGTAGCTTTGTATCAGACTAGCAATTAATAATTACAATATTCTGTACTTGTATCAGTGCTCATATGGCACCTTTTTATCCGAGGCTCTTGAAGCACTTTACAAACATTAATTAATTAAGTCTCACAACAGCCCTGTGAGACAAGGATCTATTAGGTGAAATTATTCCTTTCGGTTTCTTGCCTTTACCATAGGGAAAAGAACTGGCATAAAGAGCTTACTTTGTGCCAGAAAAATACAGCCTAGAAATAATGCTGGCAGGGCTGTATGTCTCATCACTGTAGGACGCAAACATTCAAAATCCTTATGCATTAACAGAACAAGAAGCAGAACCACAATCCACAAGCTGACAGAGAAGCAGGAGCCAGTAGTTTTCACTAGCTGAGCAGTGTCTTTGCGGGCATACAGGTTATTATTTTAATGACAAGAAATAAAAAGTGAGAGCTTGCCTGGTAAGTTTTCTAATGCTCTTGTGGATCCTCAGTAACAAAGCATGACTCCTCAAACAGACGTTAAGGACAACTGATACATAATTGAAAAGAATGAGAGTTGCCACATCTCTATGCATGAAGAATTACCAACACGAGCTAAAGTTCTTCCCTGAATCTGATAAAATTAGCAGTAACCAGGTTATTATACAGACAAGCCAAACATGAAAGCACACAAAGATAAAGGATAAGAGATAAATATGTGATTTTTTGAGTGTTATTTAAAGAATGAACACAAAGGTTTCAGGCAGTAAATTCAGAAGCTAAAGCATAAGATCTCAAAATAATCCAGTAAATACTGATGTCTCATTTAGAGGTACATTTGATAGTTTGTGGTGATTTTGTTAATTTATTTTTTTGTTGTTGTTTTGCCATGCTAAAGGGATAGGCAGGAGAAACAGATCATACAAAGTAAAAGCAGAAGCAGACTTACAGCTTGAAAAAAAAAACATCCAACCAGCTAGACTTATAGACTGTTAAAAAAAAAAAAATCTGGATTCAATGCTCAGCCAAGCACTGTTTATCAGGGTTTCATTCTGTGCACTAAGAACATAAATGGTTTCTTTTTTCCCGGGGCCAGATTTGGATCACTAACTTGAGTTGGGCCTAAGGGAGAAACACAGCATGTATGATGAGCTGATTAATTACCAGAAATCAAATGCCTTGCAGTCAGGAGCAACGTGCTTGAAAGAAAGCACTAGTACTATAAAAGTGGTGCATATCTACATACATGCATGGCCAGGCAAGAACACCATGGGGATTAGGTTTCACTGTAGCCTGAAACAAAGGATTTAGGAATGATTGTTTATCCTTGACAGTGTGACCTGTGCCACTCTTTATTAACAAGGTCTTTCAGTATATGACATTTAAAGTAACAGAACCCTCTTAAATAAACCTCAGGATTTTACCTTCTTAAAACATCACTAGGATTTCATCTGCTATTCAGAAACCATGGCAGTGATTCATAATTAAAGGTTAGGATATGTCTTATTCCAAGCCTTGTGTGCATAAATATAATCCTTTTGAGTCTGTCTCCTAGGAAGAGCTCATTTAAAGCACAGCGTAAATCTAGCAGGAAACTGCAAATGGAGGTAGAATGATATTAAATAATAGGAACATTATATTTGCAATCTTGGAAAGTTGTTGAAAAATAATACAATAATAAGAGATAGGTCAGACCATATTGGTTAATTTTCCTTGTATCTGAAAGCCATGTGTATATATATATACAGAATCCTCATAGTATTTTATTATGTTTTCCATTCAGGATTATTTTAAAATTATTTTCTCAATTGTGAAACTCAGAGAAATCATAAACTCAATTGAGTCTTCAAATTTATCATTTCATTCAGTCCTCCAATACAGAGCGTCATCTTTCCTAGATGAAATTTAATGGATGATTTAATACAAAACATTGTTAGAATGTTTTAAAGTGTTCTGTTTACATCTGTCCTGGTAGCTATTTGTTCTTTCCTCTACTTCCTTGCTAGACAATAAATAGTACATTGTCATCTCACGAAGAGTATTTCTACAGCTTGAACATTTTTTCCTCTACCTATGAACTACCCTCTGAACCAGTAAATGTTTCAAAATAATATGGGTGCTGTAAGTGAGGCTGCAGAAAGGATTTGACAAGATGACTGGGAAACCGCAGAAAACCAAGCCAGATGATGGTTTCCTAGTTACAGACAGCAGTTATATAACCTTGAGATAAATCTTTGCCTTAACAGTGACTGGCATGATATATCATTATTTTCTCCTGAATTAATCTAAAACTAAACTAACTTCTTTTATCTTTTTACTTTTTCTTTTTCTTCTCTCTTTTTTTATTTCTTTTCTCTCTCTTTTTTTTTTTTTTGTTTGTTTGTTTGTTTCTTTGTTTTTGTGCTAGGAGAAATATTACTTAACAACGGGCATTTGTCCAAACTTTCACCTTTGCCTCTGCTATATTACCAAAATAAGATAGCTGCCCAAACTCCTAACTTTTTGCGCAGTAAACATTTATAGGTGATCTTTTTTTCTGCCCTGATGTATTTTAAATGGTCAATTCTGAAAAAAGTAATATTATACTGTAGTCAGCCACATCATTTCAGTATTGCGTGCATGTCTTACTTTCAGCCCCAATAACCAACATGCTACTTGACCTGAGCCAGGAATCAACACATTTTTTGAACTTTTTTCCTCACCAGGGAGCAAAGAAGCATCCAGCAGAATTAATTTAGCGAGTTTCTCCACTAAGCATGCATAGAAAGAGTCTAGAGATCCTTTGGATCCTGCAGTCATGGTTCCCCAAACCCAGGGACAAAGGAAAAGCTGAGGACAATTCTGACTTTCACTGAAATTCTGGCAAAATACCACTGCAAGACAGCCAGCAAAATTTATTATTTCTACTTCACCAGTACACAGGTGCCACTACATATGCCTTTTTCAAATGAAAGTAGCTTTGTACGGCATCGAGATATGTGTAGCAAAATATATTAAATTTTAAAAACCCTAACAATTAGTACTCCTAGATATGAAACACCCACAAACACCTTTTGAGACTACTGGAAGTCTCCAGAACTTAGGATCTCATTTGCAATCTGCATTTGCTTTTCTGCAAAAGGATAGAAGGATAATAACACCACCTGGTAAAGTTGATAAATAAATGGAAGGTAAGTTTTTAACAGCATTGGTCAACATGCAAATGGAGAGAGAAGGACAGAAAGAGAGAGAGATTTCCCCCAGCACCAAATATGGAAGTGTTGGGGTACAGAATTCAAAATCTTCAAAGTAGAAGAAAACTCTTATGCAAAAACACATTTTTTCCCCCAGAAGTGTAATGCTAATCCTATTAGCATATTACTCTGTGTTCATAGCTCTAGAGTTACATGTAACATTCACTCCAAATTTGAGCATACTGCGAAAGCAGCTGTGAAAACGTGATGAACATGAGATGAAAAGAGCCACACTGATGAGCTGTCGGCAGCAGCATCAACCCCACAGTGAAGGGAGACAGTGCAGACAGGTGCTGGGCTGCACAGCTGTGGCTCCTGCAGGTGACTTTGACTCACTCTAGTAGTGCCTATGGGGCTGCAGTGTGACCTAACACCTGCCTCTACTCACTGGGTGAACATGTACTTGGGACCATTCCTTCAGCTTTGGCACCTTAGTCATCACTCTCAGTGCCTTGCAAGAAGTTGCCATGGGGACAAAGTCTGCAAGAAAATGACCTGAAACTGGACACTGAGAACAGTATCTGATCTTACCTCTGTGTCATAAAGTCACACAGAGTTGAAATCTGCTGAGATGAAAGGCAGATGTGTAGCTTAAGATTGATACACATGCAGCAGCTCTCCAAGGGTGAGGAGGGGGCTGCTCTCAATCAGCAGTAGTTCACAATTATCTTTACTGAAGAAATCATTTTAAAATTGAAATAAATTGCTAAAAAAAAAAAAAAAAATACATCTTCATAATCCATAACTTATTCCTGTTTTCTATATGTTACTCAAGTTTCAATAATTAAAGCTGTTTAATTCCAACCTCACCTGTCTAGTTTGAGTATTTTTTTCCTTAGTACCTAAACAGCTGTAGTCATGATGCTTCTCCATGGGAGTTTTGTGATGGAGTGAGTCTTTGACTCATACCATTAATTACAGTGTGGGGATTGCTTACAGCTCAGACACTGCCTCCCAGCCACCTCCTTTTGGCTCTTCACCACCAGCAACACCACTCCTATTTTTTGGCAACCATCCCATTTCATGAAGCACTGCCTAAGTCCATGTGTGAAACTGTGGTACTCTTCTTGAATCTCTTCCACATTACAGTGTCATGCCAGCAAGCCTTTGTAACAAGAGCTAAGTGAAATGATAATTGCCTTTTTTATAATAGTTATTTCTTAAAACAAATACAGAAAGTGTCTTCTACCTTTATTATTTCCATGTTTTGTTACAGAATTGACATGTTGAATCCAACTGGTAGCTTGTTCACTCAGGCTGTCTGCTGCTTCAATAACTCTCTAAAGATATTTTCAAGACTCCTTATGCAAAAAGAAGGGTTTTTCTCTTCCACTCAATACTCCAGTGCTACCAGTTGGCAACGAAACTTACATCTGATGTCCACCTCAGCACTATTACTTTCTATATTCTCATAATTCATGTATTTGTCTTTTTTTTCTTTTAATTATAAAACCAACTAAAACCAACACTGCTCCTTGGCAGAGTTCCATTGTATAATATTTTTTCATTGTGGAGACAAATATTTTCACTTTCAGCTTTAAGTTTCATCTTTTAAGTGAATGTCCCTTTGTCTGTGTAATAAGAGAAAGCTGCTATTGATTATTCCACACTGTTCTCTCTTTGCCATATATTATTTTATAAGGCTTTATCTGGCCTCTTTGTATTTATCTTTTCTCTAAAATAAACAGTCCTACTCTTTTTACCCTCTTCTAAGATTTTTTTCATGCTTTCAGTTATTCTCAGAGATCACTGCCAACACCTTTCTATTTCTTCTTTTCCTCAGTTTTCTCAGTAGAGGTGACAGAAAGTTTGTAAGCATAAAGTTTGTTGACGGCTCATATCATGACACAAAATATCCATCACTTTGTTTTCTGTCATTTATAACAACATCCTCTAAGCTACAGTGGGATTAAAAAATGTTGCACAGAGCACAATTCTCCTACACACAAATAAAGTCTTAAGAGAAAAAGTCTTAGTTTATACCTGCCCTCTCTATCAAATCTGTCATGTTTTGACTTTAATATGTATTCATAAGAGTGACTGCCTCTGGCTCTTTCTAGAACCTGCTAATTTCCAATAAATCTAAAGCTTACTTTGTATTGATATAAAAATGGAATTGCATTTGGAGTGAGTATTAATTTCCACAAATAGAAACTGTCTGTGCCATTTACCTCTATCTGGCTGTAAGATTAAGAGATAAAGACGGACCTTTCAGACTTCATCTTAGAGGTCCATTTTAGCAGCAACATTCATACATGTCGCATCTTTTGGCTGCTTCCTCTTCCCCATCTGCTGCTGTGGCCGCCTGCCTGCTCCCTGCTGGCCAGGTCTCATCCACAGCACTATGCTGCCAGTCCCAGAGCCAGCCAGGCAGAGCACGCTGCCTGTCCTGCAGCCTTGCATAGGCTGAAATGCAGCTTTCATGTGTGTCCTCAAACACCATTACACCTGGCTGGTGTTTGCAGGCCAGAAGAGAATGATGGAAGCCCAGGAAGAACTCAAAGCACAGGCAGTTTCTTGTGCAGTGCCATGGTCTCAAGGAAAGAGCCTAGATGACATAGAACAGACTGCAGACCTCAGAACAACATGCTTTCAGGTTGGCCATGGGCAGCCCTCACCAGCGTCAGCTGTGTTTCCCTGTAGCACTGTGCTGTGTGGTAAGGAACTGGGTCTGTAGGTAAAAAGCATTGTTGGATGTGTCCTGTCTCTGTGAACAGTGCAGTGATGCTGTATGTATGTTTACACAGGTATATTACAAAGGGAAGAACAGAAAATGAAATTCCTCATAAAAAGGAACAAATAAGGCAGGAGCACCTCTCCTATGAAGAAGGATTGAGAGAGCTTGGCTCGTTCAGTATAGAAAAGAGAAGGCTCTGGGGAAACCTCCTTAAGGCCTTCCAGTACTGAAGGGAGCTAATAAGCAGGAAGGAGACTGAGTTTTCACATGGTCATACAGTGATAGGACAAGAGGGAATGGCTTTAAACTAATAGACAGAAGATTTAGGTGAGATGTTTGGAAGAAATTATTTGCTCAGGGCTGCCCAGAGAAACTGCGGATCCCCCATCCCTAGAGGTGTTCAAAACCAGACTGGATGGGGCTCTGTGCAGCCTGATCTGATGGGTGGCAACCAGCCCACAGCACAGGGGACTAATACTGGGTAGGCCTTATGGTTGCTTCCAACCCAGGTCATTCTAAGATTCTATGATTCATTTCCACCAAGAAAACAGACATGGAGAAAAATAAGTAAAATGTATGTACTGTCACACACATGCAAACATATACATGCTGGTGCTGTCACTTCCTGGATTGCTTACATTAGAAAAATGAAAAATTGTTCATACAGAAACCTGATTTTCAGTTTAATTGTTCTCCCTTGTGTTCCGCAGGTTATTTATACATTATGTTCTGATTGTTACCTGCTAGACCTAGTTAGTAGTGTGTTATTCTGCTGCTATATATTCTATTTATTTAAAGATGTACTCATCTACAGAAATTACTGTTAAAGAATCAGAGAACCTTTACCAATATGAAACACCTGTTTATATTTCTCAGTATTTATATTATTACTTCAACTCCACAGTATTTGCAAAGCTGCTTTGCACTAGCCAGTGTTGGTTTATTTTTATTTTTAATAATTTGCAGCTTAACTACCTAACTGCATGGTTTAAAACTTCCCAGACATGTCATTAACATTAAGGCTTATAGCTTTGCCAAAGTCAGAGATTTCCAAGGTCTCTGTGAAAACAAATGAACATTTTCAAGAAAGAGGTCTGTGGTTTGTCTACTGTCTTCAAGAAAGATCAAAAGTCTATGAAAAATGTCTCATAGAGAGCTTTGAATGTTTTTTCTATGTTTTTGTCACTTTGTTCATCATTTGTTTCTGTGAAACGAACCACTGCAGTAGCAGAGGTGGGCATGTAGCTCTTGAGATTGTTTGGTCAGACACACTCTTCTTTTCTGGCTGTCATTCCGTCAACTAATGACTCAACTCCACATCATCAGTGCTCAGTACAGTTTAAATAACTGTAGTCCCTGTTTCCAAATTAGGTCAAGCTGATATTAAAAAAAAAAAAAAAAAGTTTCATTCAAAGTAAAACGGTTATTGTTTCCTGGGAAGAGGCTATAAATTTCCTATATAGAAATTATCCATTGAAGTAATCCTACTTATTTTGGTGAAATTGTTAGAGAATGTTTTGAACACAGAAATCAGTCCTTAGCATGGCCCATGGTGATTATAACCATTTTACTGTATTTCAAGTATCATCAAAGGTAAAAACTGCGATTTTTGGAAAATTCTGTCGTTCTTTATTGCTGTGAAGTGTGAAGTTGCATATGGAAGCAACTTTCTTAAGGGACAAGACAAACATGTGGAGCTGCTGTCTGCAATAATGCATTTGTTCCCAGAACCCAGTTGCTATTTTCAAATGTAACAGCTCTGCAACTCAGGGATTAAATGGAATCAATAGATGTTTTACTGAGAAAACAAAAATGCAAGCATACGAGCACATACACACACAGGCAGGAGACCGGTTGGTCTGGGACTGTCCACCTGTATGACTACATAGCTGGGAGGATTTGTCCTTCCTTGGGGAACTTGCTGCTAAGCAGTAAGGTATTCTGATGATCAGCAAAAACTTTTTAATAGAGCAAATGCCTCTCAGGGCTTTAGCTTTCCTACACTGATAATTTCTCGCTCTGTTACAGAGGATCACCTATGCCCCTCCACTAAAAGATTTGCTTTTCCAAGAAAATCTTGCAAGAGCAAGGGGGGGAAAATTATATTATGAGATAGGTAACAAAAATTTTTCATGTGTAGATAAGAACATTTATTTTACAAAACTGACAAACTTTGTTAAATTTTCTTATATATATATAAATATGTGTATATACATTCAGTTTAAACTTAAACCATGAAATTTTTAATCCTATTTTACTTACACGTTAGGGAAATAGACCTACAGTAAGATTTTCCAAATCATGTTTGAAGTAAAGTGTTTCACAAATATTAACTAATCTTCAAAACATTGAAAACCGAGGCTGAAATTTTAAGTCAGTGTCAGGGCCTGGATTAAGCCTGAAAAGATGATGAGAGCCTTTAGACCAGAGGAATTAAGAAAGTGCTTTAGTGCCTTTTCTCTATAGGAACAGACGTAACTGAAGTAAAGCCTTAGTGTACATATCTAACCTCTCCCCTGATCTACATTCTCTCTGTCCTCTTGAAAGACTGATCTGTTTGGGAAATATTTTTTAAAAGATAAAAAACAAAATTTGACTGAAACTGTCACACTGATTAAAGCTGTATTTTTCCATTTTAATGTATACAGAGTAGAAATACCAATCTCAACCATTTTCCTTTACTTACCACTGTAACTTCATGGCTTTGGCTATCTGCCTCAATGTGTGAAGTTTAAGCATGTCACTCTGCATTACTCCTCCCTCTCAATGCTGCCACAGTTGGCCTAATGTTATATGGTGATATAGATTGAAGTAGAAGATTGTGCTAATCAAACAGAAAGCAGCACCAAGCAACAGAGAAAGGATGGGGACAAGATGGAGTTAGTTGAAATTATTTCAGGAGGCTGCTTTGTGTAGGGAAACTCCATGACAGAGGCAGGGAGGAGACCATGCTTTTCTGAATCTGAGCCTGAAGTCTATGTGATGTGATTCTCCTTCTATATATCTCACACCTTCCTTATCTTGACCTGTTTACCTTCACTTTCTTTTGACAAGCGCTCTTTCAGTATCTCTTTTACAGAGGAGTCAGAATTTTCTTTAACATGAATGAAAACAGTTTAATTTACATCATCAAAATACAACACCATTCAAAAATGAATTCTTGTGCTTCCCAACTAACATTTACCTCCTGAGAGTCTTATAATTACGTGAAGAGTGAACCCTGGGAAAGGATGAAATGTAATGATGTGAAGGGTGTGGGGCAATGAGCATCAATTTGTAAAATACTACATTTTCTCTATGGATTTTAACCTTTGGAGAGTACAATGCATGTGTGAAATGTGATTGCAAAAAGAAGAGTGAGTAGAAAAGCCTATTTAGTTAGATTAGAATATCACAGTAGTATTTAAAATTCCCGAAGCACTCCAGAGTTGTGGCTGCAGGATGTTTTCCCCAAAGTACCTAATGTAAACATAAGTCTGTTTATATTTCAGTAGGTGTGAATAAATACAGGCAACACTCAGTGCCAAGAAAATGAAGCACTTTTTTCCTCCATCATAACAATTGATGTAAGCAATCAACTTGCTATGTGTTGTGAATGAGGTCTTCATTCTTCTGTCTCCAATAAACAATATTAATGTGTAACTATTTGAGAAGCTTGCAGCAGATAATTTTCTACACAAAATTTCATTTATTTATATGCTTATAAGGGAAAAAAATGCACAGTGTTGTACAAGTCCAAGACCCTAATGTTGGGATGAAATGCGAGAGCTTTTATTAGTTAATTCTTAATTGTGTTTAAGCACAAAGGACCATTGTGACAGAGGTGGCAGGAGTAGCAGGGGTTGGGAAGTGATGGCTCATAGCAAACAAAATAGTTTCAGTTACCTGTAGAGCTTAGGGCATTTTCTTTCTCTTGGCACACTGCAGATACAAGCCAGCCACAAACCCATAACTGAGCTTTTAGTGATGCTGAAGGGAGAAGCTCGGGGAAGGGGCAGACTTTTTCTGATATGTGAGTAAGCAATAGCATCAGGTGAAGCAGGCTTCCCTGGATTTACAGTGGTTTGTTTTGAATGAGATGTTTACGGGAAACCAAAATATTTAATCTGTAGCCAAGAGCACAGAAGGGAGTGACTTTGTATTTTGTAAAAATAATGAAGCCACAGATCAGCAGCCAAATTTTGAAGAGGATTCTAAATGCTGTTTGGGGGAAAAGATTATGGAAAGAATTACCCGTAGCTGTTGTCACCTCCCAAAGCACCACTGCTGAAAGAAAGTACTGAATAGCTTTTTAAATCTTTTCTCTCATCCCTTTCTTGTGGATGAAGTCAAGCAGAATGCAGTTAAAGGCTCTATTTCCACTGAAATCTTCTGTGTTAAAGTAGACCTTCTGAATCCAGCCTTTCCCAGCAGATACTTTTTTTTTCTTTCTTTCTTTCTTTTTTTTTTAAGTAATCAGTGTTTAATTACTTGACTTTTACATGGTACAACCTTTGAGACCTTTCTGACTTGCTGAGTATTCAAAGTGTGCTGTTCACTGTGTTCAACAACTCCAAATGCCTGATTAACACTTAGAATACAGGGAAGGAAAGGGAAAAGGCCCTAGAAGCTTTAACTTGTACAGTTTCGTTTTGTGTCTTGAAATCAGGTACTACACCGAAAACAGACATGAACTGACAAAGGCCTTTATGATTTTAGCTCTCAGCTAGCTGTGTATGCATACATATTCATGCATACCCACTTTGAGTTTGCATTAGGACTTTGTATTGCTTTCTCTGGCTTTGTGCAAGCAGAAAGCTAGGTTTCAACCTGTGTGGGCTCACACCCACTTCCGCCCTCAAATTTGACTATGAGGTTTTGAGTTCAAGCAAACTTAAAATTGCAAAGTTAAATGCCATCAAAACCAATGAGTTTTATCTGGCTTAGTGTCAAAAGTAAGAGAAACTGCACATTTTGCATGCCTTCGGAATATGGCTTCATGGGAACATTTTAAAAACATTAATCATCCTTTCAGGAGACTTCAGGTCTCATGTTTTACATTCACTAACACATACAAATCACAGATCTGGAACACCAGTTCTGATCTCAATTATATTTGACATAATTCTCTTGTCATCAGTTGGATCAAATATGTTTTGTGCTAGCTCCTGATCCTAAAAACAGTTTAACAATACCTTTTTAAAATTAAATTTATGTACAAATACTTGCAAGACTGCACTCTCAGTTTCAGGCTATGGATCTTCCATTTTCAGAAGGTAAAACTGTTGTTTTCTTTGATCATTTTGCCAGTTTTCTTCTTCTTTTCCCAATTTATTTTTAACTGATTAGAATTTTAAGTAATGCCACAAATTCAACGGAAGTGTGAAACATTGCATTGTTTCACTAATTAAGACTAAAAACTTTCCTTTGAACAAAATGTCATATCCCTCAATTATATCTAATGAGGAAAAACATATTTCGTAATAGGCCTCTTGTAAATTAAATAGCTCCTTTCGAAAATAAGAAGTGTTAATTATTTGATAGAGATAAGAGTGAAAATCCTATTGAATTCTATATATTAACAAAAAACTGCTATCAGAAAAACTGTTCATAATCTTAAAAAAAAAAAAAAGTTGTTATAGTTCAAAGATGCCTACACATTTATGTGTTAGTTCATAGAAATTTAGACATATGACAGATTGTCTTAGAACTTTTCTGAACAATAGAAAAAATTAAATTGTTTTATGCCTGCTGTTTTCCAAAGAGAATGTGCAAAGCTGTATTTAGCAAGCTATAGATATCTTAAAAGTGTAGAATATGAAGAGCTTCATATGCAAATTTTGTAATTACACAAATCAGCAAGTTCATGAGCAAAAATTTACAGGTGCTAACCAAAGGAACTTTCCTTAGGTATGACACAGATACCTCCTATTTTACTGATGTCAGTTTAAACAATCTGTGCATTGATCAGAAAATAAGTAATTGAATTTAGGTTTACATTTCATTTCACATTTGTTTGTCACACTAAATGGAACACATTTTGCTTGTCTTCCATTCCTTTTATTCTTTAGGACTTTACAGTGGTTATATAAATTTATAGCAATTATAGTAATTTGTATTTATACAATAGCTTTTCTAAAATCTGATTCTTTAAAATAACTCTTTTAAGCTAGAGTCCTGAATGTTGGGCTAGAGCATCCATGAAATGCATTCCACTCATGCTGCTACAATGACAGTTTCTGAGACCAGTCAAAGTTCCTTAAAGCTCAAAATAATTTCCTCTCTAATAATGTAGAAACATTTTCAAGAGTTTCTTCATCTACTGAAGAAATTACTTACTTCTCCTCCTCCTTCTCACCCAGAAGCAGTATCTTGCAAGTTACTTTGCTATCTGCTCATGATGGATAAGAGTAGGAGCAATTTAGCTACTCAAACAAGTCTGATTTGTAGTCTGAAAGTAGAAGTCATTAGAAAAATGCTATTTGGCTAGTGGCAGCTTAAACAGTGATATATGATTTTCACTCATTTTAAGTCATTTCCGCACATTTCTTAGCTCTTATTTAAATGAATCTAGGAAATTTTCCCTGTAAAAATGAGAGGTTTGTGCATGCTAAATGGGAGATTATAAAACATTGTTTTTACAGCTGTTTGATCTCTTGTTAGTTAACACATTTTTCATTTGCTTTCTGTTCTCTGAATTCTGGTGCACTTCAGACACACACAAATGGAAAAGACTAATGTAGTTTCTCAGTTTAGTCTGGTTTGGACTTCAAAATAACTTTTAAGAATAAACAGCTAAGCTAATGACATATACAGTGAAGGCATTAAAATGGTATTATGGTCTGCAAAATGCTATACACAAGGAACTTCATATCAAAAAAGCTGCAAATCTTACCTGTAAAATTTGTTTTAGACCATAGACAGACACAAAGTTAGTAATAACAGTGTGGTCTTAAAAAGCTAAGGCGGCTATGCTTCCCTATAGGAGTCTGGAGAAGAAGAAAATAGCAAAGGGAAACCCTTGAAAAATGCACCTTCCCCTGAGAAGCAGCTTTGTTTTCTGAAGGGAGATTAGTTATAATACCCTGGATGCTCCAGTGGAATGCTCAATAAATAGGAATGAATTCTCTGTGTTAAAAACAAATCTAACAAACAATCAGCATACTTTTTACGGTCACCCTTTTATAGTCTCTCTCAGAGATTTACAGTCTCTGTAACCATAAATGGTGTGACTGAGTGATCTCTCAGTGAGAACTGCCATGGTACTGTTGCTTCCCAGCAGGCAGTCCAGTCAGATGATGTAGAGTAGGCGTAGGGAGACAGATCCCATTTGAATGCATGAAAAAAACATGATGCTGAAATTTCATAGCTGTTGTAGAGTATATTCTAGAGGCCGATCCACATTTTTTGTATGCTTGGAGCTTCCATTCAAACATAATGCTGGATTTATGCAAAACTGCATTCTATTACTTGTTTGAATTTATCAGCATTTAATTTCTGCCAGCTCCAAAGGCTCTGCAGGGAGCACAGAAATCCCAGAAACCCCACACGGCTGATGACCACAGTGCTTTTGGTCCTTTGTCAAGTGGGGCTGCTGAGCTGCACGCTCTGCCTCCAGGAGTGATGGCAGCAGAAGCACTTTTGAGATTTCTTATTGCAGATTCCTCATCTGTAAACTGGGACTAATAGCACTTCACTATTTTGAGCAGTCCTTAATGTAGAGTTCAGACCACTCTAATAGATTCCACTCTGAGCCTCAAGTGGTTTTTCCCATGTCTTACAACCTGCTTTGACAAAAGTTACTGACTAGCTTGACAGGGAGCTGGATTCAACTATTTGTTATTTACCTGTACTGTACCTAGATACTTATCTACCTAAGGTACTTATATCAGCGCCCTTACACCTAAGCACTTCCCAGTCTATAATGGAAAATATTTTCTTTATCATACTCCTGGAAACAGTATTCTTTTCAACCTATAGATAGGGAACTGAAGCAGAGAACATAAATGTCTTTCCTGCAGTTTTAAGAAGTCTGATGCTGAGGAATGAGTTATCCTCATTGTGCTACGTCAGGCTGCAGCAAGAGTAGTAAATGCAGTATGGGAGAGACGAGAGTAAGAATGTTTTAACAAAACATATTATTTTGGCTATTCAACAAAAAAAAACATAGAATGGGTTAGGTTGGAAAGGATTTTAAAGATCATCTAGTTCCAACCTCTTGTGCCATGGACAGGTCTACTACTACCAAGATCAAACTGCCCAGGGCCCCCTTCAGTCTGGCCATGAACACTCCAGATACAGAGCATTCACAGTCTCTAGTTAAACCTGTTCCAATGCTGCACCATGTTCTGAGTACAGATTTTCTTCGTAAGATCTATCCTAATCTCCTCTCTTTTAGTTTAAAGACATTCCTCCTTGTCCTATTACTATCTATTTTTACATGCCCATGTAAAAAGTTGATATCCTTCCTGCTTAAAAGTTCTCTTCAAGTACTGGAATGATGCAGCGAGGTTTCCTCAGAGCCTTCTCTTCTCCAGACTGAACAAGCCCAGCTCAATCAGTCTTCCTTTATAACAGAGGTGCTCCAGTCCTCAGATCATTTTTGTGGTTCTTCTCTGGACCCATTCCAACAGTTCCACATTTTTCTTGTGCTGGCAGCGACAGACCTGGATGTAGTACTCCAGATGGGGCCTCAAGAGGACAGAGAAGAGGAGACAAACACTTTTCTTTCCTTTTGGCCACCCCTCTTTTGATGCAGCCCAGAAAACTGTTGGCCTTCTAGGCTGCAAGCACACAGTACTGTCTCATGTCCAGGTTTTCATCCACCAGAACCTCCAGGTTCATCTCAGCAGAGCTGCTCTCAGTGAATTCTCCCAGTCATATCTGGGAGATATATAATCCCCACATATCTGGGGATTACCTTGACCAAGTTCAACACCTTGCACTTGACCTTGTTGAACCTCATTAGTTTCACATGGGCCCACTTCTTCCCTTTGTCCAGGTCCCTCTGGAAGGTATCTACCTTCCTTTGTCCACTAGTGCCATGACTACATTATAGAAAGCCATGAGACTGGACACATATGATCTGCTCTTGGTGAAGCCTTGCTGGCTGTCACAGATCACCTCCCTGTCTTACTTGTGCCTTAACATGGCGTCCAGGAGGATCTCTTCCATGGTCTTCCCAGGCACAGATGTGAGACTCACAAGTCTGTTCCTTGGGTCTTTCTTTCTCCTTTTCTTGAAAGTGGGAATCACATTTCCCTTTCTCCAGTCACTGGGCACATATATCCAATTCCATTAATTGCCCTGATTGAAAGGGTTGAGGGAAGCTCATTAAGGCCAAATTATTATTTTGCTTTTTTTTTTAAAACCTACGTATCAGCTCATATCATATCCATAACTGCATAATTTATACATCTTTATGATGAAATTTAGCATCTTTTCGGAAGTTTTTGTTGTAACCTCTTAAGTTTTCATAACCAAGCAAAGTAATACCTAAGTCTTTTACAATCATGTGTGCTTATGAATTCACATGGGATCATTTCAAGTTCAGAAAATGAATTTTATTGTTTCTTAAGATAGAATAAATTTGCCTCAATTAGGAATACTGACTCTACAGTAACAAAAAAAAAAAAAAAAACACTATATTTTCTTACCAAAACCAACTGCATTTGAAAAGATAAGTATTTCTATTTTGAAATGTATTCTGATAAAATTGTAAATTATATTGAGAATAAAACCAACTGTTTTGGAAAAATTGGTCACAAGCAATTAACAGTTAACCAAACATTAATGACTTTTGCTCTGGCTGGTAATTAATAATTAGCCACTATTTAGTGCCATATGCTGTATATCTGGTATGGAAATTAAAGTGACTGATAAAGGAAATTAAAGTGATTGGGGTCAGTGACTGTAGTGAACTGAGTGAGTATGGGCCAAGTTGCTGTATATATGTGATACACTGTGTTTTCAAACATGCTTAAATCAAAGGGAGAAAGGGTTTGTGGGAGGGGAAGGCTCTTTCCCTGAAAGCAGCAGTGTGTGTGAAGATACTCTCTCAGAGCAAGCAGTGGAGATGCAGTACAAGTTTTTGAGAGAAGATGCATGGCTGAGTCTACAAGGTAACAGCAGCTGTGAGATTTTTCTAGGGAGTTAGCCAATACAGTGGAGAGTCTGGGCAACCTTTAAAGTCACTGAAAGAGTGAAGGATTGGTCCTGTGAGATTAGACTGACAGGGAAGAGATTGGTTTCCTATCTTATTTAGTTTTTACTCTGTGTCATGTCTGAGTTTTCCTTATCTGAAGTGTTTTCTGTATTCTGTTTTATACATCTTATATCTTTGTTGCTTCTTCTTAGTGGACTTTTGTCTTACAGCCTGGAAGATATCTAGGTGTTTCGTGCACACGCTTTAAGGAAAAAAGGCAACCCAGGTCCAGAGCTCTGGCAGGCAAGGGGCTCCACCATTAAGCTTCTGTACATTGGTTCATCTCTTGAAGCTAAGATGT
>JAPSGF010000009.1:1752179-1882418 GCA_035772895.1 Perdix hodgsoniae
AGATGTGAGACAATGTCACATGAGAAGTTTCTCTCTGAAGAACCTCAAAATGGAATCTTTATCCCTGGAGGGGGACAGTAAGTTTCTTTGAGAAATAAGACTGCATAGATCAGGAAAAGTTAGCACCTGATGTTGAGCAGGATGGCTGAATATACCTACATGTCTTAAAAGGTGAAGAAAATCTCTTACTCATTACTAAGAACATTAAATGCAATTCTCTTATAAGTAGAAAATTTTTGTGTTTTTTTTTCAAATGGAAGAAACTGTTATGCACCATAAGCCATTCAGCAGAAATTTGAGTTTTTTCCTGTTAAAAATAGTTTCAAACACAAAGGAATCAAATTATTCCTTACTGTAAATAGAAAACACAGTGCAAAAACTTGGCAAAGTATAAAACTTATTTTACAACTTTAAAAATTAGTATCACAAATCATGTAATGGACACTTATTGTCTGAACTAACAGCAAGTAACTGATCTTAGGAAAAAGGAGTATGTCTTATATGTCATTCATGCCTCTTCATGTTGAATATTCCTTTCTCATTATATTCTGGGGGAGGACACTGAATGCTGTTGTATTGCAATATGTTCTAGGCAACATCACGGAACGGGACATTGCAGTGTAGTGACAAATAGGTTTTAAATAAATCAGCCCTTCTCTACTAAGCCTGTTTAGCAAGATTATAAAAGGAAAACTATTTCTTCAAATGTGTCTGTGTTCTGTTGACAGCATCAAGAAGGAGCAATGATGCTTCTCTGAAGGAATATAACCCATGAGAACAGCAGGTCTATCTCACAGAAGATTATGTAGTTCCTACTCATTGTTGCTGAGATAGTCTTGGGCTGCTTAGTGCTTGAGGTGGCAGTGTGTGTAACACAACTTACTTAAACTGCTATGTGGATTGGTTTTGTGTGAATCACCATTTCCAGTACCATACTGATACATGGGCTGTATCAAAGGTAAGACAGCTAGATATTTTCAAGAGTAGTGAGATTGCAATTGGCTCTCTTGGTGCATGGAGAGTGCAGGTCAGATGGGTAGCCTACCCTATGGGGGAGGAGTCCTCTAAAGAAATGTGCTGGAGAGAAAAGAGAGCTACCTGGATATGCCAGGCCTCACTTGTGTGATGTACGTGACATTTTTGTTAGAATATCACTCTAAGAAGCCCTGGAGTGAGTATGTTGCTTGTAATCCTGTTTGGAAACATTTGAGCCATATTTCTGGGCAGAAGGGTCAACAAAAATCCTGCAGCAAAAATCTTCAGCAATTTGCAGAAATGAAATAGGGGAAGATGAAAAGGGTAAAGGAATAGTCTTCTTTCAGATTTTCTGTATTTTTATAGTGAGAACAGACAGTCTGGAAGTGTCAATTATGTCACTTCTCATAGTAACTCTAGACAATAGAGTTGATATTTTTACAGTTTAGAGGAAAGGAGTGGAGGAAGAGTTCTTGCAAGGCTCATAGGAGAGAGGGAACTGACTCTGATATGGAAAGCAAGGGAGATCTCTTGGGCTGATTTCAGTGGTAGAGAGAAGTCCAATGGACCCCTCCAGCCCCACCACGCTGCAACCCCTGCAGATCTCCAGGCAGATCTTACTAATATGTCCATGCTCCCAGGCACACTACAGGAGAGTTCAGTCAAAAGTGGGTAATCATTTCTTCTAATATATGAGTATCTCTGTCAAGCAGAAATAACCATGGGGTGATAGAGTTAATAATTTAATTACTCACATTTCCCAAATTATTGTTTTCTTGCATCTTTCGCATTTGTATAAATTCTTGTTCAATTCTGCTTAATAATCCATTGGTTTGTGAGTTACTGTTTTCATCTTCATCACGGTGGAATATTAAGAAGGATCATTCATTTTTGAACACAAACACTGGTCACATTTTCTTTTATGGATGTGGCTTGTTCTGTTACTTAAATTTTGTACAGAAGGACTTGGGGGTCCTGGTGAATATAAAACTTAGCATGAGCCAGCAAAGTGCTCTTGCAGCTCAGAAAGCAAATGGTATCCTGGGCTCCATCAAAAGAGGGGTGGACAGAAGGAATAGGGAGGTGACTGTCCCTCTCTTCTCTGCCCTCATGAGGCCCCATCTAGAATACTACATCCAGATCTGGAAGCCCCAGTACAAGAAAGACAGGGAGCTGTTGGAGAGGGTTCAGAGGAGGACCATGAAGATGATTAGAGGGCTGGAGCATCTCCCTTACAAAGACAGCTGAGGAAGCTGGGCTTGTTCAGCCTGGAGAAAAGGAGGCTGCAAGATGACCTCATTACAGCCTTCCAGTACCTAAAGAGAGCCTACAGACAGGATGGAAGTCAATTCTTTGAAAGGGTAGATAATGGCAGGACAAGGGAAAATGATTTTAAGGAGGGGAGATTTAGATTGGATGTCAGGGGGAAGTTCTTTACAGACAAGGTGGTGAGGTACAGGCTGCCCAGAGAGGCTGTGGATGCCCCATCCCTGGAGGTGTTCAAGGCCAGGCTGGATGGGGCCCTGGGCAGGCTGGTCTAGTATTAAATGTGGAGGTTGGTGACTATACCTGTGGTGGGGGGTTGGAGCTTGATGATGCTTGATGTCCCTTCCAACCCAAGCCATTCTATGATTCTATGTACACGATATGTAAAATTATTTCCTCTGTATTGTTTGGCACCAGCTACTGATGGATACTGCATTCTTCCAATACTGGGGAAACTGTCTTGGGTCTTAGAATTTTTAATAAAATATGTGACTAGTTACTAATGTAAATCTTCTAGTTTAATTATTGATGGGATTTCCATCCTCCTAATATTATACCTGAGGCATCTTTCTCAGTTCTTTTGTATTTATCACTCAGTGTAATATACAGAGAGAATACACATTTCACACTGTCATTTTCAATCTGTATGAAATAACATCAAGTGCTGGTCAGCAAGGGAATAGAAACAAAAAAAGCACTGGTGACTGTTGACAGGTTTTGCTTTCCTTGCAGGAACCTTTGTTTGGTTTACACTTCAGTATTTAAATGAATTGGGCAGCCACATAATGCAAATATTAATTAGCTTAAAATAATTTAGAGATTATATGAGTCCCAAATTTTACTTTATAAAGAGAAGTATTTTGTCAGTGATTTTACAGGAGTAGACAAGTATGAAATTTATTTTATATATTAACACTAGGTAAGTTTACAGCTTGCTAACACTGGTAGGAAATTTTACTAGATCTGTAATATAAGGCTGTAGGGATTTTCGCTCCTTTGGGTAGGTGAATTTCTTCAGCAATTCAAACCTCCAAAAAGTTTTTAAATAGGTTGTCTGAATTTCTATACTGACTTCCTAATCTAATTCTGCACTGCATTCTTTTGCATGTAGCTGTGATATGGTATACATTTTCACATACATAATATTACAGCATTATGTAGTTAGACTGGTATCAACTTGGCAAGTTTAGACTCATATATAAAAATTTATACTCAATTATAGAAAGTTTGTTAAGCCCAGTCTGGATTGTAAAAGTAGGGAAATGTTTGTCCACTGTTCTGGTATTTGGGCTTGTTTTGAAGCATATAAACTGCTGTCACACTTTTAATGGATACTCAAGGGACACACGTGTATTCTAGGACCTGTTTCTACAGTTTATATTTCTGGTTTCTTCCCAACGCATGTAGGTGTGATTGATTCAGATTCAAAACAGACTGTATTTTTATACCAATGTATTTCTACTGTGATGTCTTTTGATAATGTCTGCCTTTATCCTCCAGCAATAAAGTAAGCAAGCCTAAGTTTAACATGAGATCAAGAAGTACTTGTAGCGTGCTACTACAGTACCTTTGAATATTTGATTATAGCACAGAAAGACTTGTGATGGTACTAGACAGCTTTTAATATAATTGCATAATCTCATATTTTCTTTGGAAAAAAATAAGTAAAATCTCTTTTTTTTCCTGCTTTTCAATGTAAATTAGAGTTTTAAATAATGTGTTTGTCATTTGAATATGCTAATTATGCTATATTATTTTACAGATCATTAGATGTGTCTATAAAAATGTGTCTTAAGATATAAGTCTTTTGATTATCTTGTTGAGACTGTATTTCCCAGTAGTTGCTTAGGACTAATAATTGGCATTCAAAGAGGTAGCAGAATGCACCTGCCATTCTGACCACTGGTGACCTTCACTATGAATTAACTGCAAAATCCATGTCAGGCAGTTAATTGAATGAAGCTGTGAACTTGTAAGTGGTAATGGTTATGATTAGTGTATAACTTGCCATAACAGTAATGATGTAATCTTGGTCTCAAGAGACTTAGGATTGAAGTCTTGGGGGTTTTACATGCCAAATTAAAGAAGGGATAAGTGACAAGTGGTTAGCTTGAAAGAGGGAGAGAGGGAAAGGAATCCCTCCTCTCTTCTGTCTAAAGACTGTAAAGATAAAAATATTTAATTGGATTTGAGAGGTTGTTGAACTTCTTATTCCCATCAAAGTTCTTCATTTGTCTTTAAGGTAGAAAGAACTGTCAGCACTCCTTTCCTCTGGGCTAGGAAAGGTATTTGTCACTTGTGGTAGGATGTGAGAAGTAGCATTAAAATGTCTGATTTTTTTTCATTGTTTTACAGAGCCAGGGAACATCCGTTGGGCACATGCTGTGCATAGTACTTATGTGTGGACTAGCTTAAATGCTACTTTTTTGTTGGATGCTTTCATAGCCATTACAGTAACAAGATTAGTGATGCAAAGCTGATCATGCTTTCTTTACACTTTCCATTTTGTACTAGTGACAAATATGAACTGAGCAACCAGAAAAAGACATTTGGTAAGGATGTTGAGGGTACATTTAAACATACTCTGCATGTAGGGAGAAAGAGCTTTTGTAAACTGGATGGATCCTGCTGGGCTCTTAGTTTTGGAGCCTACAGATAAGAAGGAAATTGTCTTTTTGTGAAATTTGCTTCTGACTCTATAGCCTATTTATATGCTTATTAGAATATGACATCTTGCAAATATACTGTACAAGGTATGTTGCTGAATCAATAAATAAGAGAAATGAAGCCTTTCGTGGATGTTGTATCAGGCCTGTAACCAGCCTGCTCCCAAGTTGAAAAAGAGCATATGTTCAAAAGTGTAAAGGATAGCTTTTCAATTTGCTGCCAGTCTAATTTAAGCACAATACTCTCAGATTAACAATTGTTGTGCTAGTGAATCATGAAACCGCTAAGTGTATCTCAGAAATCCTTATATTTACACTTACATAGTAAATTTGTAAATTGTGCTTAACACAAAAATATTATGGATACAAAGATTAACTAGAGTTTAGAAAGAGTAATAATCTAGTCCTTAAAATGACCAGAGGTCTGCATTTCATGAGTTATAGTAACCTTACTAGTAATTTAATGCATTGTACCGACAAGAGCGCCTCAATCCATTACATCTGCAATGAAACTGTAATAAAGCTTTTATATTCTCTCGAGAAAGACTAAGGCACAACTTATATGTCTTCTTTGTGTAGTCCATGTGAAACCTGCACTGTGATTGTGCTAATGTGAACAAATGTGTATGCCAAAAAACATGACTAGGCCGCATACTTGTATGCAGATAGATAAGTTGCTCCAAAAGTAATGCCTCCTATTTATTGTTATGGAAAATGCAACAGATTTTCAAAGAGCACAATAATGCTGTTTGATAGAGCAAGTACTCAGCTACAAAACACCATTTGTCAGCGCAGTCACCAAATTTAGCTATGCATTTTTGCCAGTGAGTGCCTGCATGCTGCATTAGTTAATAACTTCACCAGTAGTGGTGGCTTGCTGTTGCTACTGTGGAAATGCACCACCCACCACCTCACTGTGTTCACATTCAGTATTTGATCTCCATAAATGTTCAACAAGTGCTGATAAATGTCAGTGAGTGTCATTTCTTCCACATGGAAGAATTCAATGAAAATTTGTTTCAGATGCCATTTTGTCAAACTATCCTCTACTTCCATATAACACATGGCAACAAAATGTAATGGGATATAGGTGGGAAAGTTCAGTCTCTCCTGCCATCCCACCAACACCTGCCTCTGATGTGGTGGTCCAACACCATAAATAGGAGGCATTTCTTTTGGAGCATCTCTCTTATAAAAAAAAAAAAATGAAGACCGTATTAGATAACATGAAGGATCTGCTATTAAATCATGTAACAAGCTGCATTACTTTTATTTCTACTTTATTTCTCCAGAGTAAGGAATCTCCTATGCCCTTCTGAAGATGTTAGCTTTTTTGATAATTTGTTTTCCTGTATTTACCATCTAGGAAATTCATTCAGGAAATTCTGTATAGATATATATATATATATATGGTATATATGTATATATATATACATCCATTCAGGAAAATCTGTATAGTATGTAGAGATTTAAAATTTATCTCCAATTCAACATTCAAACCTAATCATATTTTATTTTGTTTTTTTACCCAAATGCTTTTCTTGTCCAATGTGTGATTCAAAATAGATAAGGTAGTAGTGTATGTGTGAAACAAACAAGATCCTATAAAATATAGATGGATAAAGTTGATACAGGTTTTGTGATAGTAAGAGACCAGGTAGAAGGGAGTCCATTAGCATCTCCTTAGAGGAAAAGGTTTCATGAAGTCTGTATTAGGTATCAGAAAAGCCATAAAGGGAAGATCTTTAGAGATGTTCAAACCTGGGAGAATCTTCAGTCAGGACTCTTGTTTTTGTGGACATCCATATCAGCAACTCTATTCAGGCTGCCAAAGCATTGTTTTGTTTCAGCATGTGTGAATATCATGTGAGGATTTCAGGACCTTCAGTCCTAGAAGTGTGAAATTTTTACACAGCAAAAACTGAATATAATAGGAGCTTGGGAATCTGAGTGCTAATCAAGATTGAGGCTAGATGTGCAAAAACCAGAGCCAAAAAGATATCTAAGGGAAAATTAATGCCTCAGGCTAAAATTGAATGCTGGAAGAACTTTTCTGGCTTTTTAAAGGATAGAATTCAGATGATATTTCTAAAAAGATTGAGGCACTGTCAACTGGACTGTGCAGTGCATGGTTAATTCAGCATTCAGGAGTCATATCATTTTTGGGCTGTACAATGAGTGCATGTGTATGTTTAAACTTTACTTTTACCCCTCTGAGTCCATGACTTTTGTATGTTCTGTTGAGTCTTTTGGCTTGTCTGCTTTATCAGCAGACAGGGATTAGTTAGTTAAGTGGTTAATAACTTTTAATAACTTTTTTTTTTTAATATTTAAAATTTTATATTGGATTTCTACATAACAAATGCAAATAGCTGGCCAGTAACCATTAAATGGAATCAGGTGACTGCTGGAGAACCTAAATCTCAATACTGATTACATTAATGAAAGATTTTTTGATGCTAATATCTTTGTCTTTAGGACAAATGAATGTATTTGACAAAGTTAATTTTCCATTAAATATCCTGCTCTGCACTTAAGTTTCAAGACACTGCTCTGATTCTGCCAGGCACTGAGCTCACCATGTGAAGTTCTTCTGCTGTTGTCAGCGGTGAGAGCTGAGGGCACTCAGCACCTGGCAGGAACTGGCACTTTGATGGCAAGCAGGGATATTGCAAAGTAGGATTAAAGTGCACTTGCTGACAGAGCTGTTTGAAGAAGCTTTCAGAGCACCTGCCCACGCTGTGCCTGACTCTAGACTTTGCTATCATCCCCTCAACCTCATTAGCACCAAATTCATTCTCAAAATTAAATAAATAAGGGGCTGTGACAGTGCTATTTATTTCCTGCAGTATCCCTAAATTATTCCCAAGTAATAAAATATAATGTCTTGCTGCTCTTTCTCACCAAGGCAACTTAAGGAATATAGTTGTTCTAGACACCTTGTCCCAGAACAAAAGGAGAGAAGCAGTAAAAATGCTCAAAGTTTCTTTATTTTTCATTAAAGCATGGTTTGCATATTTTCAAATGAAAAATGAGGAATAAAACAAAGTAAAATTCATGGTTTGGGGGATTTGTATATTTTCAAGTTTTTTTTGTTTGTTTGCTTTTTGCTGTATTTTTTTGTTCTGGCCATTATCATATTAAATCAAAATGAGCAAAAGAACAATACATTCTCTATAGTTGGAATTTCTCCCTACCCTTTGGACTTATCTTTGAATAAATAATGTTTTTCTTTGAACTGACAGGTGAATTCAAATTTCTAGAGGCAAAGAACATTGACAAGGTAATTGGTTTTCTATAAAAACTTTCAAGACATAAGAAGAAGCCTTGCTGTAATAAATGAAACTATTTGAGGGGTGGGGAGGAACATAAAAGGATGAGAGAAAGAGAAAAATAGTATTTTGTGAAAGTCATTATTTTTCTGCAATAATGAATCTGTAATTCAGGGACATTTCATTCATTTTTAATGAAAACTTCATGTGCACTTTATTTTTTGTAGAGGGTAGTTGGAATTATCTATATTTACAGGCAAAAGCAGAAGCATGTTTTGGTCTGTTGTATTGGCTGTCATTGACCGAAAATGGCAAAAGTGGTTTACCATCCTAAATTAAATTTAATCTTCACTAGGAACTCTTCCACAATATCAAGCACTCTTCTCAGTCCTAACAAGTCACGCAGCCATTGCCACAAAACCCTTCCAGCTGATACTTCTATCCCCAAACCTTACTTAAATAAGTGGTTAGCTTCTGATATCTGGACATTTTCCCTGTAATCTTGATACTGTAACAACGAAGAATAACCTTGACAAACCAGAGAAGAATGTAAAAGGAAACCTCCAGACTTGAGAAAATGAAGTTTCTCAAATGAAGTGCATTGATCTACAGTTTACTTTGATGGCACCTACAAAGCCTTGTTTAGAAACAGTGATCATTCTTTTTCAAGTCATTTATGAAGTTGCTTGTGTGTGTGTGTGTCCATTGGCTGGCTCCATGACTTCCCCAATACCACTTGAATAACTGCTATAATCAATTTAAATCAAATTACATGCATAAATCTAATCATCTGCTATTGTTTCTGGAAGTAAGGCCTGAGGGATTTAACAGATGGAAAGCTAAGTGTGAAGTAAATCTTTGAAGTGGGTAGTTCTGTTCCACTCCTCTCACTTTTCAGGTGTTCAAAAGTAGAGAAAAACTAAAAATAAAATAATTTTTTTTAAAAAATCATTGTGAATCTCACACAGTAATTCATTATATCAGACCCTGATGGCTTCTTTTTGATTTATGCTACAATGCTAGTAGAACTAAAAATAGCTAATTCTTGACTGGAATATATTTAATACTTGAATTAGAAAAATATCACACTTCTCGTCATCCCCTCCTGTCTCTTTTCATCTCTCCTTCACTAAAAATATTAGGAAATAAAAAAAGAAATTTTAGTTTTAACTGTTTAATTAATTATTCTTTTAAAGACTTAGTCACTACTTTATCTTGATCCTTTCACAATGCTATTTTTTGTGTTTTGCTCAGGGTTTTCACTGATGTGTATAATTTCAAATTCTTAAATAATTTAAGAACATCTTGGGGATTGTCTGCTAATAGTGTAAATCAGAAGTAATTCAACTGAAGTTAATTTAAAACAGATGCAGTGGGCATGCAAATCAAATCTTTTTCTCTACCGTATTATCTTTTTAACAAAGTTGTTGTTCTTGCTTTTAACTACATATGTTTATTTCATGTTTTCTCTGTGTTGATTAGATCTCTCTGGATGGCTATGATAAGCTTACTCAAGTCATAACAGGAGCAGAACCTATGAGATCAACTGATAGGAAATATCTTCTAGTCTTGCTGATGATGGCAAGTCTTTTACCAAAATTTAGTTTGGTGCTAGACATAACAGTTTTAGACAGAACTGCATTTCTAATTGATAATGTTCAAATAATAAGCTCAGACCTCAGAAAACTTAGGTAGCTTATATGCTATTCTCTTGCTTTTCTCTGAAGCTTTGTTTGCCCTAGCACACTGTATACCATGAACATTTCCATGAACTTTCTTGTAAGTTACACTGCTTGCTGTGCTACAGATTTCTTTGTTCCTTACGAACCTTTGAACTTTTTTCTTCCCTAGTAGACTGGTGTGTAGTGCTATAAATTATTTTAGAGAAGAATGCTTGACATAGAACTCTAACATCTGAATCTTAAACGGAGTATTGTATTTGCATTATATCTTTTCTTCCTACTTTGAGAAGTAGGCGTGAAACTGATACAACACTATCAGATACAACAGAAGACAACAAAGAGATGGTCAGCTGCTTTGGACACTATTTTTGATTTTGGAAGTTCTCTGATATTCTCCATGCATTCATCCATGCTTTAAACAAACTTCTATTGTTCTTAAATACTTAGGTAGTTGTTAACAAAAATGAAATAAGTCATTGCTCAAAAAATGTCTGTAATACTTCTAGCAAGGCTTTATCTTTATGACACTAACGATAATCCCTTGTGTAATTAACTGTAGAGTGGTTATGCATGCAGCATGCAGTCCATGACAAGCCTCATAGAAAATACATCAGTATTAGCCACAGGTGAATTCATTTAGAAAGATTAATGACTGCACCTGAATTTTAATGTCTAAAAAGGGATGGAACACTGAATCCTTAATTAAAAAGTTGAATGACTGGTATGGTTTGTTTAACATCGCAAATTTCAACGGGAGATTTTTATATTCAAATGAAGTCTGCAAAGGAAAACTTTCGTTAGAAGGTGGTGAAATAAGGGTGAAAAGCAAAAATGTTTTATGTGCTTTACTTTATGTAAATCGATACATGGATCAGTAGCTTTGATATGGATCAAATGAAGTATAATTATGGTTCCTCTCTGTTTACAGTGAATATGGGGCAAAGAATTCTTAAGAAATGCAAGGTATTGTTATGCTCCTTCCGATAGAATGTTAGATGAGAAGAGAAGTAAAATTGACGAGTGATCTTATTCTTTCCTTAATGAGACAGTTTCCTCTTCATTATTATTTTACAAAGTTTTTAATGAAGAGAAAGTAACCTTGAAAAGCACTGTTACAATGCCGTTCCCAGAAGATGCTTAACTTACTTTTTAAAAAAAAAAAAAATCAAAAAACAACAAACCTATGCTTTCAATTAGTAAGTTAGTTAAAGGTAATTCAGAGAACAACCATTATCAATGCTAATAGTGTCTTTCCAGAAATTCTTACATTTTAATATTTAATAAGAAGAGCAACCAGATATTGAGAAGAATAAATAATTGAAGTAGAATTCTCATACCTGTTCAGAAATGCTAACATAAGAAACATCTGAATGTACTGTTGCTGCACTGCTTAATATATATTTTTAAAAACCCTTTGCTGACTGCTTTCAGTTAGTCTTAATCATGGGAAATGTATTCTAAAAACTGGAGCCTTGGTAAAGCTTATTTGAACAGCAAAATGGATCAGTGTTTTCAAAAGCAAGACTGAGACGTTAATCTACTGACCTGCACCCATACTGAAGGTCAGTTGTTTTGCTGTCTTACTCCTAACAAATGAGAATCACCCAAACTTTATTTTTAATGAGACATTTCTCTTCTAGTGCAGCATGAGACTCTAGGAAAACAAGGTCTCAGGTAGAAAAAAGGAACCTAGCTCAATCCAAGACTGTCTTTCTATTAACTTAATTATTTTCCTCACTGTTCCACTTTTATCCACTCAGAAAAAGAATGTAAAGCAAAAGTTTTGAGATCAGAGAGCAGAAATAAACAGGAAATCCAAAGTCAAGGAAGAGGTGTCCATGATTTATCCTAGGAAGCACCTGAGACTACTGCTTATAGCCATAGTAGAATGGACTGTGATGCTCTTTAGCTGTTGCTTGGTGCCTGCTATGCCACTTTTACTGCCAAGCAGATACATGGCTTTATTCTTGGCCAATTTCCAAGGAAGTTTATTTTAAATGAAACGGCACTTTTTTAATTAAAAAAAACAAACAAAACCTTTCTTGTAAAGGAAAGCTTTTATTTGGAAAGTTGTGTGGTGTGTGTTTGTGTGCGTGTATAAACAGTCATTCAGTTGCTTCCATAAATTACCAACAATATTTGCCAGAACATAGAAGGTGAAGATTTTTATTTTTTAAGCCTCTGGTTTTCAGGTATGTCAGCAGCTTTAATGCCTGTCTGAAGAGGAGTACGTACAATGAACTGCTAACATACCCAGTTTAGCTTTAGCCTGTTTATTGCTCCATATTTCTATAGTCTTAATTGAAGAACAAAAACTCGCATATGAATTGCAAATATTTTTGCTACTCATAGTTTAATTCCTTAAAACTAAACACTGACATCAGAGGATGAAAATAAATCTGGAAAGAGGTGTTAGTACTTCAGTTTACGTCTTGATGACCTCAATCCAGTCAGCAAAAGTCAGTCACAGGATGCAGCTTTCAGAACGTTAAAGCAATGAGTTAGTTAATACTGGTTATCCTCAGTTGCAAAATGTATTATTAAATCTGTGAAAAGGTAATGTTAATTTACAAAAACAGGTTAATTCCTCTGCTCTCCAAAATATTTTGCATAAAATATGAGGTCACCTGAGCCAGCATCAAACAGTGCAGCATTGTATTCAGAGTAAATGCTTACCAAATATTGCCATCTATTTGTGACTTGATCCCAAATTAATAATTGCTATTTACTTCAGTGGACTTCTGACCATTATAGTCTAAGTAAATAAAGTTAATACCACCTTCTTACAATCTAATATTTATTAACAGCCTCCAAACTTTAGCTTTTCATCATTGAAGAGGGTGAAAATTGCAGGAGGTTGCATTAGAACAATAACCTGTATCAATCACAGCCCTTTATAAATTCTCTGGAAATGACTCTGTAAGTCAAAATTTTTGCTGGATGATAAATTGAGCAAAATGTGAGTTCACATGGAACTAAAAGAATGCAATGTGAAAACTAAAACTAAAAAAAAAAAAAAAAAAAATCCATGTTTTTGTTTGTTTTTATGTAAGAACTTTGGTTTTTTTTGTTCATACAAATTTTCCATTGTCACAAGCATGCCACCTTACCTCTGATTCTCCTGTGGAAATTTCCCTTAGCAGTAATCCTTCCTACTGCCACTGTTTTTACTCAGCACACCATATTTTTAAACTAAAAATGCTTTTTGACTAGCATTCAGTTTACTAGATGAATAATTACAAATTGCCACAGTTTTGTAAAAATAATTTCTTCTGTGGATGTTGCATAACTACAACCTGAAGTAATAGTTTAAGAAAGAAACCATTTTATGCAGATTATACCAAGTCTAGAAATCTAAGGAATTTTGGACAGTTGATGTCCTGAAAGGAGTGGTGTGTACCCTTTCCAGTGCAGACTGCAAGACTTCAGGTACGCTGTACATCCCTACATCTGCCCTAGTCTTAGTTTATTAATCTGGAAGCCTGACATATGCAGTGTATTAGTGGATCAGATCTGAGCCATTTTCTTTACTAAAAGGAGGAATATAATGATTTTCACCAGAAATTGATCTCAGTAGTGTATTTTGGCATTATCAAGTAAAGTGCAAACTTTTCATGCAATTTAGAGTTATTGCTACAATTGTTGTATCTAAATGGTGTATCTGAAACAGTCATATTTCTTGAGGTAGATGCTTGAACAATATATAGCTTTATGAAGAGAAGTCCCAGCTAAAAGCTGTTTGAAAACAGTGGAGCCCACAGGGAAGCCTGAGATAATCTGATTCTCCTTTCATTACTTCTTAACCATCCATTAAAAGCTAAGCGCTCTATTCTGCCCTGCTTGCACCCTGTGGATCCTGGAGGTGTGTGGGATGTGAATGAAAGCTCTACCCAAAACTGTCATTACAACTACAATTTGACATTCATCTTCAAGAATCTAGTGCCTAAAGAAAATATAAAGTAGAGGAAAAGAAGGGCTTACTTGGGAAACAGGGAAGGGAAGAACATGTGGCCCACTGAGCTTATTAGTGTACTTCAATTTCTGAAATGTTTGGGAGGGGAAAAAAAGTGCATAGGTTAAAGCAGTCCCTCTGCAACTTTAACTTGATCACCATCCATTATCACTGACCTTGACAGTACTATGAGAATCCTATATTCACCCAGATAAACTCTTCTCTGCAACTTCACCAACATATTAGGGATAAATAGGCTTTACTTCAGCAACTGGCATGTGTGATTCATATCTGTCTATTTTTCATTCAGGATCCTCTTTCCACCTCACTTTGGACAGTGATTGCTTCCCCTCCATTTCTCCTGCTGTGTGCTACGTAAGTAAGTTTTCAAGAGATCGGTTTATTCAGAAGAGAAAGCTGACTGTCAGTAATATCCAAGAGATAGCAGGCTTATGTTACCCCAATTAGTCATAAAGAACTAAGAAAAATATGAAAAGTACAGGACTTACTTAAGACTGGGGAAAAAAAAAAAAAAAGAAAAAAAAAGTTTAGAGTAAACTGTGCAGAAAATACTAATTATCTTTTACATATTGATCTCTACCTGATAACTTCTGGGGGGAAAATATATATATATATATATGATTGTTATAAAAGGGTGTTTTCTAACTCCTCTTAGCAAATGTATATTTCACTTTGGAAATCTAAACTTAAATTCTGCTATTGATTTCTTTATTATTGTGGGAAAAGTGAGAAAAATATCTTTGTGTATGTATAAAAATAATATAAGCTTATTATTATTAAGGATAAGCAGCAGTGACTAGCACATTGGCATTATACTAAGGACCATCTATGATCATCCTTGTGCCAGATTGTTCATACACTCAGTATCAGAAAAGCACATGGCTACATATTACTGAAAAATAAATTATTCTTATAAAAGGTGAGATTGAAGTAAGCACTTGCAGAATGAAAATGCAATTTTTTGAAGATAAGTTACTCTTTAAGACCATATACTTTAAGAAATGTTTAGGGTTTTCTTTTTTAAGAATTGTTGCAGATTTAGTATTTCTTCTGTACTTGACTGTCTGGGTAAAGGAACAAGTGTGTACTTAATACTAAGCCATTTATCATATCAGTGCAATGTCTACTCCGTATTTTTTGTATGCCATTAAAAATCATTGCCATTTTAGTAGAAAGTGAGTATTATAGAAGATAAAGAACAACATTAAGGCACAAGAAAAAATTAGGGCATTATTTCTTCTATATGTGTACGTCCTAATTTCAAACATTAAAATAATTTCTTCACCAGAACAGACTGCTGCAAATTCACATGTTCTATATATCAGAAAAAGCTGGAGGTTCATGGTTTTCACATTTAGATTAATACTGTGGGGTCAGGCACCTGAAGAGTTTGACTGATTAGCAACAACACTTGTTTATATGGTGTTAAGGTGAAACAGCCCAGTAACAACTGTATTATTTCTTGCCTTTTCAGCTGTCCACACTTGTGCAATAAGTTCAATATTCTGTCAGGTTTCATCACATGTCCTCTTCATTATTGCATAGTGTAAACCTTTATAGTTGTCAATTAGACTTTATAAATTAAAAAATAATATTGAATTCCTCATCACAGTAAAGATGAAGTGGTTACAATGCCAATCAGGCACATGTAATCAAGTGCATAATAAAGGATCTCAGGTATGCTTGGTATCTGCCTATAAAATTATAGTTTTAGAAGTTATTGTAACTGGAACAGTTGAAGAAAACAACTGCAGTGTAGGACCTGGTCGTGTTTTTTTTTCTCAAAACGAACATATAAGGCTGTGTCTGTTACTTTAAAAATGCTAGTAAATTTGATTCTCTCTCATGTACACACACTTCTATTATCCTTCAGAAAATTCCATTTGAAAACATGATAGCAGGAGCTTGGTTTGATTGATCAGGACTATCTAAACACGCCAATGGCTTTAGTGTTTGTATACTGTGTTTGTCACTGTGATGTGGGACCTGTGATATTTGCAATCTCCATAGTCTGAGCTTTCTTTGAAAAGTAGTTAGCAGTACAATGTGATCCTGGAGCTTGGCTTATGTTTGTTTTCATCAGTATGCAATAATCCACCCTCACAGGATTGCTGTGTGAGCTGCGAAAGTGTAAATGCCATTCTTGCCTGTGTTCTCAATGGAGGAGCTGAACTAGCTATTTCTCCTCTGAAAAAGGTGATGAATCCACCAGTTGTCAGCAACTGAGATTTAGATGCTAACCTTCCCCTTGTGCTGCTGTGTATTGATCTCCTTTATCCTAATTTCTGTTTGTTTGTTGTTCGGTTCACTGTCTCTGAGTAAGCTAATCTGTTTAGATTTCTGTGTATACACACAGCTCTGGTTTAGGTTTCTGTTTGCTGTAGGATGCTGAAAGTTCAAATGTAATCGGGATGCCTGTTACATGGGGTAGACTCCCCATTGTGCACACACATCCCTGGGGTACTAGAAACCTTTGATAACTGGAGCTTCACTGTATGTTGTAGTTGATGTGACAACTATCTGCTCCAGATCTTTCCTTTCGTTGGTACACCATTTCTTTCTGTTGTTTACAGGAACTGTTAAGATCAACAGGATTTTTCCTTCTCTGCTTAATTTCATCCTAACTATCCCAGAAGTATAAAATAAAAATCAAGAACAGAGGACAAGTAAATAAGTAGAATAGGTGGAGTCCCTCAATTCAACATGAGAGAAAATAGCTAATAAATGCTAGTAAATTGATGACTAAAAAAAATTCCTAAAATTCACAGCAATTTCTTTGCTATTATATAAACAAAATGCTAAAATATGTTGCTGTGAATTACATGTCCCTATTTCATCTCACTCACTAAATGCTTATTGCTCCACACTTTAAAATTGTTTATATACAATTCTGTAACAATTTCACTCTATGACAAAGTCACATTAACATCTCTACATTGGTGTTTGGAGCATTTGCACTCACAGAAGGTCTGTCTGGAAAGCCTTGAAGATCAATGTGAATTTTTCCATTACTTTCAATATGCTTGCTGTGAATCCCAAAGTGTAATGTCACTTGCAGGGAGCCTGGATGTTGAGCAGGCTAGTACACACAAGTAGGAAGTGCCAGACTACAAATCTCTGGGAAACGCTTATGCTTCCTAGCCAGACTGCTGGGTCCATGTGAAGCTTCTGCCTGTCGGCTCTTCTGCAGCAGGGGCTACCAAGCATTCAGCAACTGTAACAGCAAAGGCCTGAGCTCTATAGCACTTTGGCTGCCAAAACATCTCTGACACTTCACCCCAAATGAGTGAATTTTATGTTAAAAAGAAAAAAAAAAAAAAAAGCAAAATACTAATGGATCTTTTATGCACTTGAGTAAGCATTTTTTTTCTTTGAAATTCATAACATATGCTGTGCCATGTATTATTTTTTTTTTCCTTCTCCACTGCCTTCTTTCTCATCTGTTCTCTAAGGGAAGGGAAATTTTAACATTTTTTCCTCTGCTGTGCATGAGAACTGCATTCTGAGTGGGGCTGTGTCAGTCATAACTCATCACTCTGTGGTCAGCCAGATCAGCTTAATCCTGCCACGGAGTTCTGCCTTTCTCAAAATTTGAGAACTAAGGTTGTCAGCCAACAAACAGCATCAGATTCCTCATCCACATGCTGAATGATGAAACGTGTATACTTTGTCACTTTCTGGCTTCTAAATTCTCAACAGTTTATATACTTCTGTGCTGGGAATTTTGAAAACCAGTATTTTTGATCCTGATCAGAGAAATTTAGGTGGAATCGCGTTCCTCTGGAACATTCAGCTCTGTCAAAGTATTACAAAGTCAGTTCTAATTTTGTCAGAATAAGTTTTCAGACAAAAACCACAGAATACATTTCTGACAGTATTAAGAATCTCTTTATTTGTGGGGGGGGAAATAAAACTTACATCCACTTTATGTTACATGGCATGTAGATCTTTGAAAAGCATAATGAATAAAGATTTTGTATCCATCAGTTTGAAAGAAAACAACATGAAATATACCAATTGAATAAAAGTAGAAAAAGTCTAATAGATATCCTGTAGTTCCTGCAGTTAAGTGCACAGGTACTTCCTCACATGCTTTTGTCAGCTTCTTAGTGTCATATATGCTACTGTAAATAACTTGATGAAAATTGCTTTTAAGCACTGGCTTCTAAAAGGGACAGGTATTTCCACATCTTTACAGTACATCATCCACAGCTGACGTTTCCTGTGAATGTTCCTATCAGTTCAGTAAGCACTGCCCTGCAAAACAATGCCGTTCTCAGCTCTAATTTCCTTCATGTTGATCTTTCTTTCACAACAAACTGCATTCAGTTATTTCCAATGCTGCAGATTAAAATCTTGATAGTTGCTCCCCCTTGAGCAGTTTTAATGGGAGACTGGTTCAAAACCTAGGTTCAGCTTTGTTGTTGACTTTACTGACTTGAATGTGCCTTCTTGAAAAGCTTTGCACTGTCATCTTCTAAATGTCCTTCAGCATTTAAAAAAACAATTGTTGAGGAAGGAAGGTAAAATCTGTTTGCACTTTCTTTTTTTTTAATGGAGGAAATTACAGTTGTTTTTTAATTCCACTGAGAGGATCAAATTCTGCTCTAAAGGGAGTGTAAGTCTACTGAATTGTTTTGACTTCACACCACATAAATGCCAAAATATTTTTTCTCCTTGCATCACAGTGGCACACTGTTAAATGTGTTAAACAGGAAATCAGAGCTCCAAAAGACAAAGAGTTAATCAGTACATAGACAAACATACAAACTACATAAATTATCTGGATCATATCATGGCCAAAAAATATTGTATCAAGAATAGCTATTTTGAAAAGCTGTCAGATGGAGTTGTTCAGTGGTTTGCATGTCAGATATGGACTCCTGAATAAACACGTCCCTTGAGTTTGGCAATGCAGTAAACCTTAAATGAGATCTGCTTCCAAACTCTTCTCCTTTTTTTGCTGCTGGCCGTAACTTCTACCTGGAACAATGTTCCAAATATGGTAACTCAAAGCTGCAACCTAGCTGATAGGCAATAGGAGTGCTTAATATTGAATCGATATAAAGATTTAAATAGTACCTGCCTTTTCTTCTGTGAACAAGAATATAAACCTCATTTTCTAAACTGAACAAGATCTAGTATAATTGTGAATACCAGACACATAGTGTTTGCATCTAAAATATAAAAGCAAAAAAAAAAAAAAAAAAAAAATCCAAGTCTTGTCTATTTTTCTCCTCTTTGCTGTTGAAAGAGTTGACATATATGCATAACCAACCGTATGTTGCACATCTGCATTCCAAGGCTGACTGTCTCTCTAAAAGTAATCGTGATACTAATTGTTAGAATAATGAAGTCTGATAAGACATGAATAACAATGGTATGAGTAAGCAAAAAAATACATCCAGCTCCTGTGCTGTTCTATTTTTGGAAATATCCTGGGGATAGCACAGTACATTGGTTGGGTCTTTTTTCTTTTTTCCTCTTCCTCCCTCAAGGACTATGGGTCATAATTCCATTTTGTCCTTCTGATCATTAACTTCAAGGGATAAGAAGAATGGTTTCACTGGAACATCTCAAAAGAATTACAGTCTTGGCTTAAGTTTGATGACTTCTGCTCTTTGCACATCTCTGAACTGTGAAGTAGACCTTTTTCTGCTCATTTCTGTATTGCCACAGTCTCCCCCTGCTCTTCTTTCTCTTCTCCTGCCATCTGCCCTTTTGCCAATGCTTTCATATTATGTTGTTTAAAGTCTTTGAACTGTCTGGTGCTTCCTTAGGATGTATTCAGCATTTAGCTTTACTTTAAAGAATATGTCAATGGAAGGAGGAGGAAGGTAGGATCTGCTCAGGTAACTTGGATACTCAAAAGCTACTTTTGAAAATCTCCTTTTGAAAACTAATATTTTCTTTGATATACTCTGATGGTTATTAAGCAAAAGTACAAAATGAAAAATGACCATCATTCCTGGTAACTACTACACATGTACCTCTGGTAGTAATTTTTTCATTTATATGTTTAATTCATGTTAAAATAAATTATTAACATGTTTTTTTGATGACATTAAGTGTTATTATAATTTATAGTCAGTATTCATTTGCTAACTGCAAACCAGTTTATAGTACAGTATTCTTTGGGTAAATTGGCCTTTTGACCATATAACTGACTAGTACTGGCATTCATTGAAAATAAAGTACAATTTCTTTCTTTCTTAAACCTGATGACACAATATATCCCACCACTAAACAGTAGTACTGCCGAATCCTTAAGCACTGTAAACTGAATTCTCTTGAAACAGAAGAGTATCTGAACTGCTCATTTATTTTAACAAGCACATAATTAATTTATTTGTTTCCTTATTCATGGTCAGTTAGAGATTTCTGTTTCCTCAGTGAATTACAGTACCCCATGTAACACTTTCTGTGGTTTTCTTTCTTTGTTTTTATTTATGTGTAATGAAATTGTCTTTTCTTTAAGGACATACCTTTTCTCTAAGTTCACAGGGATGAAACAGGCCTTTTAAAAAATTACCAAAATCAGAAGACTCCAGAAAGAGGAAATGGTCTTTCTCATACTGACAGACAGAAAACTAGTGGTTTTCCATAAGAGTGCTGCTTGACTGAAGTCAGATAGTTACTTAGGTCTCATTACATGTGGTTAGTTTGGCTAAGAATAGACACATTCAAAACCAGACATCAATGTCTTAAAAGCCACTCATGGGATGAACAACAGCTTCTTTCTTTAAGCCACTTAATTTTTGCCATCAAATTAATATTTTATTATTCCTTAGAGCCCCTGACATAGTCTTTATGGTTTTAAGATGTGCAGCACACCATATACACAAATTCTAAATACGTTCTTGCAAGTCCACTGAGAAAAGGTGCTAGAAGTAAATATTTTTATTTCCAGCAGAAGTAATTAACTGTGTATAATACTGTAATAGTTTAAGTGAGAATGAGCAAAAGAATAAAAATATAAATACAATTTTGAAATTACTTATAACTATCTTCTGCTTTCAGCTGTAAATATTTAGTTTAAAGCTGTTGATTGAGTCTCCTGCTGTTTAGCTTACATTTTATAGCCTAAATCATTTCATTTTATAAACAAAAGACTTCATGAAGAAGACAGACTTATAATTTTTTTTCACTGATCTCAAAATTACCAATTAGTTCTTACAGAACTTCTTGCATCATTTACCAACCAGGTATTTGTGGTTCATAACTCCTTTTTTCATCAGTCATTCAGAAGTAAAATATTTATGAAGTCAAATGTTTTTTATCATGCTCTGATTCATACAAGAATGTTGGTGAAAGTGGTGATGCTTCAGCCAAAATAATTTTTCACAGTAATGAATTTATATTTTTTAATAATGCAGCATAGATGAATTAAGAAATAAGACAGCATGAATCCATAGACAAGCTAAAAGGATATGAATTAATTATACTTTCTGATTTTTTTAAATTCTTGTTGGGTATTTTGTTATTACTTTGTTATTGTAACTACTGGAAAAAATACTTCCACGTTTTCAGCTGTGATTACATAAAAAAAAAAAAAAAAGCAGAAAGGTAATAAATTGAATACAAATTGAATACATTGGTTGATTAGAAATTGCTAGAACAGTCGTGGCTACAACAGGCCTATAACAATGTACAAAAACATTCTTTTATATTTAATACAAATCAGGGGGAAAACAATTAGCAACTCTTAAACACAGTAGAATTAAACATGCTCTTAAGATAAATTTATATACATTTTTTAGAATGTTCTACACAACTCCCACAGCAGCCACACTGATATTGATACACTCTTTGAAGGATTCAATCAGGAGCTTTTTTTTCATAATACCAGTGGGATTCTTTTATGTCTTTGTAATAGGTGCTTTTATAAGAAGTCTTTAACTAGAATTTACATGGACCCATTTCTGCCTGGCTTGCAGAATATATATGAGAACTGTTTATGGCATTGTACTGACATGCTGTGAAGCAGTTCATCTTACAGTTGAGTGGAAGAATATATATTTTTACTGAACATATGACAGATGCAAAACATAGCTTTCCTATCAAAACACCAGCAACAAGCAGCTACCACAGTCTTAGAGGTCATTAGCAAATACCTGGATTAAAGTCCATAAAGAGGGAATCTGATTATCAAGCCAGCTTTCTACAAATGATGAGCAGACCGATTATAGGAAAGCACAGAGGATTACAGGAGAATGACCGTATCAGAGCAAAAAAAAGAGCAGTTAGAAGGTTTAATCTGAGCAGAGTGGAAGAGGCCAAGTAGGGTAGGATGGCTCCATCAGAGCACCTAAAAGTAGGCCACTAGCACTGGCATAGGAAGTTCAGTAAGAGCCAGTTCTATCAGGAGAAAAAGAGGAGCTGAGAAAAGCAGTTTCCTTGATGAAGAGTGGAATAAGCTAACCCTTTTCAAAGAAAGAAGAGAGAATTAGACCCCGTACTGCAGAGATTTGTAAAACTTCAACACTTAAAAAATCCAGCATCAGTATTACTTGTTTAGAAGGCACTGAAAGTATTATGACAAAAGAGGCACCTTTAGGTTGGAAATAGGTTCAAAAATCATGAAATATGCTATGTAAAATAGCTTGGCATGCAGTATACAGTAGTGAAGGAAACTAAAGAAAATAAGTGAAGCTCTTGTCTTATCTGTGGCATGCATCTTTGTGGCCAGAAGTCCCCTGTAGTGTCTTATTGAGGACAAACCAAATGCTGGGAACTTGGAGGTTAATTTTCCAAAAAGAAATAACCTGGTAATATTGCCATCTGTTAACTCCTTAATTTGCACTATATTCTGGGTAAAGAGTTGCAAAGATTCCCTCTGGAATAATAAATGCTGCATGCTTTCCTACTTCTTCCTCTCCCAGAGTTTGATGCCTGGTTATGGTAATGATTAATCCCTGAGTATTCATTAGACTTTCCTCATAATCCTGATCTAGGAGTGACAGTAAGGAGGATTTCTTATAATAGAATGATGTAATACTTTGGGAAATTAGCCACCCATGTGTCCCAGAACAAAAATGTTACATTACAGGGAGATAACCACAAGAAGAGAAAGTCTTACACACAGACACAGCATGTCTATGAAGGTCTTTGAGTTACAGAAACAAAGTGTTTTCTTCAACCCGGTTCATGTAAAAGGTTTAATAACTAACACCTTACATCATGACACCAGACAAATCAGACTAAGTTGGCATAATTCTAGTAGTGTCAAACCGGAATTGCAAGCCCTGGCTGTTGCTGATAATCTCAGTTAAAAATAAACAAATAAATAAAGTCTCTTCTTATTTTCTTATTATTATGTAGGGAAATCATTTGCAAAAAAAAAAGGTAGTACAATTTGCAATAAATTAATATCCTTAGGAATGAATAGAGGCTGAATTTCTGCCTCTACAGAGACAGAGAATGAGACTGTCCTGGAGAATTACATGTGGTGCTAAAGCAGGCAAACATTCAGTGAAGTTTCATTTTGGCCCATGTCTAAAAATAATGGTGAAGTCATAGGCAATATTCAAAAAAAAAAAAAAAAAAAAAAGTACGCTAAGCACATATAGCAATTAGAAACAGCAACAACAACAACAAACCACCAAATAAACAATAAAGGGAAGATTTACTTAGTGTAATATTTAATAGAAAATAAGCAAGTAGGGAACACTGAAAGTAAAAAAAGAAACATAATATGTAGGATGCCCTTATTCTATCTCAATTTAAATCTAGCCTGAAATCTTCCCTATTTGCACAGACTATTCAGGCTTAGCTTCCTCTTTCTCCATTTTATAAAGGACTTTGAACTGACTGCTTGATGTTAAAAGCAGCATATAAATTGAAACTGCATTATGCTTCAGAGCAGATAAAGTTATTGCAAATGCAAAGAAAAATTTTGAAATGAGACACACTACAGCTGGAAATGCAAACCACATTAATCCAAGAAGTTTTTTGTTTTTTAGTTCTGCCAGAGGAAGCAAGAGGTCAAGGGGGAAGTTTTAAAGAATACAGGAAGGAATATGAAACAAAATGACAGAGGATAGTAAAATAGTTGAACTACAAATGAAAGCTAGCACTGTCAGATGAGTCCAAGACACTAGGCAGGTAGCCAGCAAATATGGTTGCAGTATTAAGACAAGGGATGAATATCATCAAGAAGATTATATACACATTAAATATCTGTACATGAGGAGGGAAAGGAACTAAAGTAAGTGGCACGGAGGGAGTTGCTGGATGAGTGTATGAGGTTATATTTTACAGGGTATGCAGAATACTCTTTGTTTGTCACAGTTTGCACAGTGATAAGAGCATCCTAAATATTACACGCAGATAAAATCCTGGCTATATTGGAGTCAATGTAAGTTTTGACATTGACTCTGACAGAGCCAAGATTTCATTCATTAAAGGGAAGACATTAATACCCACCTCAGTGAGACAGGAGAAAAACCCTATTATTCCATTTTGCAGAGGAAAACTTGGGCTCCTGTAAACCTACAGTTTGTAAGGGTTTGTTGCCTTTGTAAGGTCCAGAGGTCTTCAAATTTTAACAAATATGTGTCTGGCATGCAGGACAAGATCTCAAAACAAGATTTAAATGTTCAGGTTCTCATGACAATATTCATGTGAAATTAATACGGTAAATTAAACATGATTCTGAAGAGGACAGTTGCCTTGAGCAAAAGAAAGCTTATAATAGACACTGAGAGAGAAGTTGGGCTTCCCAAGCCATGCCCAGGGAAAAATATATATATATATATATAATATTGTGACCAAAATCTTCTCCACTAACAAAGAAATGTGTATAACTAGCTCAGACTGAGCATCGCACTAATGCAGTCATATAGCAATGTTTTAGATCAGGTGGTATTCATAGTTCAACAGAGCAAATACCAGAGGAAACATTCATCAGGTCCACAGTATTTGGAGGAGGAATACCTTAGGAAATTATATGTAAAGTTTGTAACCCAAGCTTCTAAATTCAAGGTAGGAAGGAAACAATGCCCAGGCAGAATTATTTATTTGTGTTCCTTCAATGAACTGTGCTTGACTTTTTCTCTTTATGGAGAGATACTGGAGATCTTGTTAAATACATTTCATATTAAACAATTATTGACAAAAAATCTTCTGAAATAAAATGCCGGGAGTACAACGTAGAACACTTCTCCCTTTTTACAGTTGAATGCCCTGCTAAAATTAAAAGCCACGCTCTCTCTTTTATTTTTTCCTGCTGCTGAAGCTATCCCTGCTTTATTTGCTGCTTACATTATTTGTTATGACATAGTGTTATCAAGATTGGAGATGTATATTAATTCCAGACAATCTGGTGAGTTGCGTATTGTAGTGGTTATGACTTGTAAAGTTCTTGATGTGTGGAAATGAACATTACTCAAGAACTTAAGCACTTCCCCGTCCAATTTCTGATGATGCTTGTAGAAATTTCTGGTGTACCATAGACACCCAAACCATGTACATAATGCATACGTGTATGAACCTAGACATGTTCCAGCTAGGAAAATAAGAATATTGGGATTTTTGTTTACAAGACCACAAAACAGTAAAGGTTTTAAGCCTTATTGGACCCTCAACCTCACCTAAAGCTTGTTTTCAGTGTGCAGGGCATATACTGACACTTTGCAACTGTTTTGGTGCCTGTTTTTACACCCTTTTCAGCTAGCTAGAAGTTCACTCTACTTTCCCTGAAACAGGCTACATAAATAATCATATAAAATCTTCATATAAAATCACTGAAGCTTCCAGTGCTGAAACCTCAACAAATATCTTCATGAGCTCAGTAGCTAAAAACCAAGGAGCAATAACATAGTCTGTCCCATTACCTGAGCTGAAAGAACATAGTTGATGTGGATGCAGGAAGGATGCATGCTTGTATCTCTAGATTCTTGGACCAATTTTTAAATTATGTGTTTTTGATGTCCCAACTCTCCATAAGTTTTTTGCTTAGTGTACTAACCCTCCATCTTCCTTGCTGATTGGACTTTATTTTTGACACTTTGTCCTGGAGTCTGGCAGTCTCTCTCTAGTCTGCTTTTGTATAAATGATTATTACAATATTTCTGCTGCAGGGATCCCACCCCAGCTGGGTGTCTTACTTACAAACTTACTATGTTCATATAGAGTTGCCTGCTAATATGTTTTTTTAGTCAATGTGTTTCTTATATTTCATACACTCCATGTTTTGTTTCTGTATCAGTCAGGGACTGCTGTTTTCAAAAGACAGATTATTGGTAAGAACGAAAATAAATGGAAAGCAAAACTATTCTGAATCATTTTTCAGCCCCTTACCAGCCACTCGTTTAAGATTGTATAACCCTGAACCAGTGAGATAGACAAGAGTATTGTATATCACTCAGAAAATAACTTTTAATCCTCTCTTGGTAAGGGAGAAAAATCTTGGCCTAAGTTTGTGACTTGATAGATGTAAAATAATTAGTTGGATGTATTTTTCTACACTTCTAGTTTTTTCTTCACCTTCGACTGCTGCAATTAGAACTTTGTTACAGATGAGAGATACAAAATGTTGTTTTTTCTGTTTTTTTTTTTAAAAAAAGCTCTCAACATTTTTCTCAAACATGTAGATCACAGTTTACATGAACATACATTCATATGGTATACAAGTTTTATTTCTGCTAACACTGGCTGGGCTATATAATTCATAGAATCATAATATCACAAGGTTGGAAAGGACCTACAAGGTCATCTAGTCCAACCATCTTCCCTTACCACTGCTACCGCAAGCCAGTAAACCATACCTCATAGCTCCTCATCCAGACACCTCTTGAACACTGCCAGGAACGGTGACTCCACCACCTCCATGGGAAGGCCATTCCAGTTCCTGACCACTCTCCAAGAGAAAAAGTTTTTCCTTTTGCCTAATCTAAACTTCCTTTGGTACAACATGTGACCATTTCCTTGGGTCCTGTTTGTTGCCTGGGAGAAGAGGCCAAAACCCTCTTCACCACAAACTCCATTCAGGAAGTTGTAGAGTGCAGTGAGGTCTCCCCTAAGCCTCCTCTTCTCCAGACTAAACAATCCCAGTTCCCTCAGCTGCCCCTTGTAAGACTTGTGCTCCAGACCCCTCACCAGTTTCATTGCCCTTCTCTGGACATGTTCCAGGATCTCAATGTCTTTCTTGTATTGGGAGGCCCAAAACTGGACACAATACTTGAGGTGTGACCTCAGCAGTGCTGTCTATCAGGGGATGATCACCTCCCTGCTCCTGCTGGCCACACTACTTCTAATGCAGGCCAGGATGGCATTGGCCTTCTTGACCACCTGAGTACACTGCTGGCTCACATTCAGCTGAGTATCAACCAACACCCCAACGTCCCTTTCCTCTTCACAGTCATACAGCCACTCAGCCCCAAGCTTATAGCACTGCATGACATTATTGTGGCCAAACTACAGGACCTGGCATTCACCTTATGCCGAATGATTCAAATCTTGTATTCTGAGTTTCCCAGTGGCTCAACAAGTGTCAGTTTATATGTAACATAAAAACAATCAGTCAATCAACTATATTCACCAAGATGCTGCATAAGACTTTTAATTATATGCTTCTTTATGTCTTGCTTATGAGCTGTCTCAAATTTGTCCTCACCTTCTGTCCCACAGCTTACGCCAACAACATAGCAAATAAGGTGTAACCTGGCCTATGAAAAAGATCCTTCAAGGAGTCAGTCTAGTAGTTTCTCCTTCTAAAATTGTTCCCATTTGTTGATGGAAATAAGAATGCAGAAAACTGGAACAGGATATTATAGGACTTAGGCTCATGACCAATGCTCAACTCTCCTTGAAATTCAGTAGTAAGATGCATGACTTGCTCATGATCTCTTGAAGATACCAGTACATCTCCATTGTAGTAAAAGCTGAAATATATTTCAAAATATAATTAATGAAGAATAGTAACATTTTAAGCATCAAGTATATGAAATATAAAAAGCAGCTGAAAATTGGTTGAGGGGGGAGGTGTTGTTTCTGTTTGGTTGGTTTGTTATATTTTTTGTATGCCATAGTCATTCACTGAATGGGTTGTTATCTTAACATCTCAAAGAGAGGGAAATGTCCTGAGAACAAAACTTGCTTTTGATGATCTTAAAGGTACTTATGTCAATAGGAAATAAATTCTGGAAGAAAAAAAAGGAATAAGCCCTAATGATGAGAGTAAGAACACGGAATTTTGTAGGTAAAATATATTTTAGTATTTTATATGTTCTAGAATTTCTCTGGACTTCTCAATTCCTTCCATTCAGGAAAAGCATTGTAGGAGAATGGAGAATACATAACAGGTTTCAGCTAATCAAAATAATTATATAAACTATTAACATTTGCACACCTTTGTCATTAGCTCCAAAATGAGACAAATAAATAAAGTTGCAGCCTAATTAAACTATATTCATTTTACCATATTAGTTTTGCCTTAAGTATCCTCATCAGCTGTACCTTACAAAACAGATATCAGAGCTGTCTGAAGAGCAATCTTTCACTGGGGAGATACTACCAAGCATGCTCTTTGTATACCATATCCCCCTGCAAAATGCAGTTATACAACTCTTTTTTTTTTTACCGAAGTACAAACAGAATAGAGATAAAATAGAATAAAGAGTTGATGTCTGTTCATTGCTAGAATTGGATGTTTCTCCAGTAAAGAGAAGCAAGGGAGTTCTGCACAAAACTTATTATTTTTCTGTTAACACCTTTCACTGGAATGCCACAAATGCTTGAATATTTGGTGTTTTCCTTATTACCCCTGCTGTAGTGGTCATGTGCCTGTATAAGAAATCCTGAAATTTCACTCTAGAAAAGAATTCTCACACTCATTTTGTGGTGAGAATTGATTCACAAATATTCACAGCATGGGTTTCTGGTACAGTTTCTAACCTATTTTAATGACATTATTTAATAGCAATAAGCAGAGGTTTTGATAGCAAAAGCAATTCAGAAGTGTAACTAGCTAAACCTACAGTTATCTAATAGCAAAAGCTATACTTCAAGCATTTGCTTTTTCAAAACCTTGAGTCTAACAACTTGTTTCATCCCCAAACATGTCAATTCAGCCCATTCATTAAAAGCACTTTCTTCAGTCTCAGCCAGCTGCAAAACCATTTGAGGTTATCTTGCCAGAGAAGGAGCCTTCATATCCTGCTCCCCTTTAAAAGCACCTTTGCTCTTTACATACTAGAAGGTAAATACACTAAAAATGCCAAGGCCTACCACAGTTCAGACATTTGAGAGTCTTGTGAAGAGAAGGCACAAAGAGAACCTGAATAGATGCTCCCCATGAACTTTTCAAAGGATGCAAGAACATAATTCTTGCCTCTCCTAGGTGAGCAAGTCATCAGCTTACTCCTAATTCATTTCTCTCTTAACAAGCTTACAGAGCAAACCACTACAGAGAAGAGCATGATTTAAAAAGAGATCAGCAGCAACCTCATTCCCCAGCTGTGCTGAGAATCTTCTCAGGAGACGAGATCTATACATGGCCTTCCTTATGGTGCAGTGCAGCATTTAATTTCAGGAGAAAAAAAAAAAAGAAAAAGTGACAGCAACAATATCATTAAAAGTTCCTTTCATATCTTTTACTTTGCAGAGCCAAGGATGAATAAGTTTAAATAACTTTCAAAGAATAAAGCAAATATCTAATCAGGCTCCAGAGATGGCACATTTATAGTAAATGTTATGCCCATATTGAGCTATGTTCAAAAAAAAATTGTTTTTTTTTTGTTTGTTTTTTTTTTGTTTTTTTTTTTTTTTAATAGAAATGATAACAGATGCTCACGTTTACTAGCATCAGCAGATGCCACTTTATTAAAGACAGCACTGGAATGAATCCCTTGAGTTTGAATTTCATAAAATTCATTAAGGAAATATTTTTGAAAAGAGAAGGAGAAAGTATGTTTTAATGATGTTCACATGTTTCCCCAAAGAGTGAAAGCCAATACATGCAGGCGTCGAAAACATTACATGCTAATTTCATTAAAGTGGGGGAGAGTACCTAGAAAAAGCACAAAAGTAAATGCCATTGACCTCACTGGTAAGAGGCCAAAAAGGAACCTGCTCTGGGAAACAGACTTTTTGCCTTTGTAGCAACTAGGTAGGTGATGGCTGTCTTGGAAAATTTATGGTTTCATTTTATTTGTAGCAGATGTCTCTTTAAAGCAAACATTTTTGTGCAATATGCTACACAAATCTTATGGATAATTACAAATGTAACATGGAGGTTCAGTAATGCCGCAGACATCAACAGTATTTTCCAAAATGAATCATGAATGAAAAGAGGAAAAAATGTCCTGATACTGATCTAAGGCTTGAAGATAAAAGGTTAATCAAAGCAAGACTTCTGTAAATATTTTCTAGGAACTTGTTGTTTTAAGGGGAAAAGGTAAAAGTTGAAACTTTGTATGGGGTACACTAATTGAATAATCATTTATCCAAACGAGTCTTGGAGTTTCAATAAAGATTCCAGAATAAGACTGAAGTAGTATGAGTAGTTATGGTCAGAGACCTACAACCCAAGAGATTATTTTAGAGATGTATCTTTTAACAAGTAAAGAAAGAGTATCCATATTTCTTGCTCTACTTAGGTAAAAAAGTTGACGTTATCCATTCCATTTTCTTAGTTGAAACCCTGTGAAAAATCTTCATTCCTCTAAATTATTGTTCCTCTCAGGCAGGCACTGCTGAGTTGCATCTTGCAGAAATTACATCTTAAAACAACTAAAAGAACCAACAACTATACCAAACGGTGTAGACCCATAGAAAAGTTTTGCCAGTAGAGAGGATGATTAAACAGAAAGTACCATTTTCTATACTAATTTTTTAATATATCGAGTTTCAAATATAAAAATTTATCCTAAAAGCCCTTGAAGGTGAGCAAACTGCTGTTGATAGCATCTTTGTTTCCTTAATTTTCTTCCCTAACAAGTTATTTTCAAGGTGGAAATAAATGAATTTTGGAAAACCAAATGCAAATGGACAGAAACAATACAACTGTGAATTCACTGCTCATTATGCAAGGTTTGTAGGAATGTTTCTTTCAAAAGGAAAGTCATTAAAGTAATGTTGCTGTTCTGTTTTCCAGGTCTTTGTGACAGTTTAAGCAATAAGAATGGTTTAATCTCTCTGGATTGCAAAAGAAGAAACCTCTGACAAGGACAGGAGATTGACAGAATCTGTAATATATTTTTACTTATGTCACCTATTTGTAATTTCAAGGACATGATTCACAATGACCCTATTGCAATGTTGTGTAGGCATTGTTCTACACTGATTTGCATTAATGTCTACAGAAGAGTTTTCTTCTCTTAGTACTGCTTCAGAGGATATGCTTGTCATTAAAATTCTGCTCACAGATGTGGGTTAAAATATCTCTAACCTTTACAAATGTATTATGTGGCACTACTGACATAGCTTTTATTGCAGATAAAATCTATAACAAATTCTCTGTGTGACAGGAGAGCAACATGATTTTGTATTAAATTCAGATGATAGAGATGCATTCCTTGCTTGTACTTTTAAAATGTTTTGGATTTAGTAACAATAAGTTAGGTTTTCTACTCTGTTATATTAGAAATCCATTAAATCTATTCACCTTGTTTTAGTTTGCTGGTTTTCTTTTAATATTTTTTTTCTTTAACAGGCTTTAAGAAGAGAACATAAGCGCGAGGTAAGAATTCAACTCATTTTCAGTGTTGGTTGAATCCCTCAGAAGTAAACAAGAAATCAGTTTATTAGGACAGACTACCAAACATTTACCACTGTAAATGTTTTATAACATACATTTCACACAGCCTAAGATCTTCTGCTTCTGTTTCCTAACTTACAATGGTATTTTTAAGCCTAAAACAATATTGGTTACTGATGGAGAAGCATATCTTTTTTTTTTATTTTTTGGTGGAGTGAAGGGGAAGAATTTAACTAAAGAATAAAATAAAAATAATAGTGGTTATAAAATCTTTAATTTTTACTCTGGGAACCAGTCACTACATCAGAAAAGGTAGAGGAAACTTTTTCCTGTCCCAGAGCTGGGTTATGAGAATGAGGCTGGGACAAGAGGGGAACTGCTGAAGTAAAAGCCAGTGAGGTCTCTGGGTCCAAATGCTCAAGAAGGAATAAGTTGAAGTTGACACAATGGTTTGTGAAGTCTTGTTGAAGCAGGCTCTATTGACATTAATAAGAATGGAGAGAAAATTGAATGAAGTTTGGTTATTTAGCAATACTTAGTGAGGAAAAGGCGAGACAAAAAAAAAAAAAAAAGAAAAGCTGGACTGGAAATTTACTGAATTAATTTTATATGGATGAGAAGTTGGATTGACTAATTCAGATTATGAAGACTTGATTTTTAAGGCTTCCAATGCCATTTTCATGCAGAAGGGACAAGGTTAGAAATAGATTTCTCAGCCTGTAGTGAATCAAAAGTATATATTGTTCAGCACTGAGGTTTTACTGAGTGTTAACACTCGCCGTGGCTGAGGATGCGGGATAGCAGTTGTTCAGTTAGAAGCGTAACCCCTTGTGCATTAGCTGTTTGCTGAGAACATGAGCAAGAAGAAACTACTCAACATTTGGAAGAGATGCACTCTTCTTATTTAACCCTTCCTGCAATACAGCAGGAATTTGTCACAGTAGTTGGAGGCTGAATATTCAAGTGTAAGAACTGGGATTTGGCCCACCACTGAGTTACCATCTGCATCTCTACACTCACTACAAGGCTGCTTTATGCAGGCACACTACTGAGAGCTAAAGAATAGGTCATGATAACAGATGCTTTAGGCCCCATAGGTGGGCAGTCAATTCTTCTCAGTGCCATCTCACAGTTAATGTTGGCTTGTAAAGTCTGAAGTCAACTTCTGCTCATAGCAAATCCTACATAAGTATATTGTATATATTGTATGTATTGTATGCATGTATATATTTTGACATTCTTTTGCAGACATAGCAGAATGCATTCTTAGTAACTAATTTCCTTGTCTGGAAAATAGTGAATTAAAATAAAAAACTCTAAATTTATTTCATTGTTTCAAATTATGCAATTGATAAATTTTGGACATCTCTGAACTCATACTAATAAGGCAGCCAGAAAGCTGTAAAACACAGATATTTGTAAAAAAAAGTATTTGACCAGTAATAGCAATTAAATGTTTCTTCTGAGAACTGCAAGAATGAAAAGGGCTTCTTTATGGAAATAATATTACTTAGATAAAACGTTCCTAATCCTGTCACAGAATTTTCTCTGTACCTCACTCTCCCAGTTACTGGAAAGGATATCAATGTTTGTTTTTGTTGTCTTTGTTTTGTTTAATTTTGACATGATGTTAAATCATTTCCAGAGGAAATGCACGGAGGGTGTGAATTTGAAATTTGCAGAGGATGCTAGGTAAGATCTTTTCTAAAACTAAATCTTCTCAACTGTGTAATGGGAAAATAATATTAAACTTTATAAAATAGTTCAAGAAACTCTAAAGAAAATTGTTGAAGGAAGAATACACCTTTGTAATGTTTGCATGACAACAAATATCCAAACAATACATTTATATAAATGTACATATTTGCAATAATCTTCCTGGTATTATTACATATAAAATTACATTTTATTAACTATAAGTTGGTATATGAGAGATGCTCTGAAAGTAATGGCTCCTGTTTTGCTATGTCAGCCCACCACATAAAATGCAGATGTCAGTGGGATGGCAGTAGAGGTTGAACACTCCCAACAATATGCCATTACATGTTGTTGCCATGTGACAGATGGCAGCAGAGGGACAGTCTTACAGAATGGAGCCTGAATTAAACAAAGATGTGTCATTGAATTCCTCCATGGGGAAGAAATGATACCCATTGACTTTTATTGATGCTTGCTGAACATCTATGGAGACCAAACAGAAGATGTGAGCACAGTGAGGTGGTGAGCAGTGAAACACTGTAAAATGGTTGGTTACCCTTGCTGATGGAAGCACAGCAGACAGACTCTTGTTCATTTCTGGTAATAGCTAATGATGGTGACTATGTTAAAAAATAGTGTTTTGTATCTGAGAATTTGCTCTATGAAATAGTGTTGTGCTTTTTGCATCTGTTGTAGTTTCCAGAGAAGTAAATAGGAGGCAGTATTTTTGGAGAGACCTATGTACATTTTAATATCAACACCAAAGCCTAATGAACAACATTCTTAAGACTCCCATTTACTGTTATTCATTTTGAGAAAGCTTCTAACACCACTGACAGCAATTTCATAAAGTTATTAATGAATTTTATATTATATTCATGAAATGAAAGTATTCCTCATTAAATAAGATGTACAAGATTCTGGCCAGAGAAGAGTAACTCAGTTTGCAAAAACGTTAAAATGTAGCACATTTATGAGGGAACAGTTTGTAGTATGCTTGGGAAAAAGCTGATAGCATTTGTTCATGTTGTAAATTATATAATTCTTCTCCAAGTAGTTTACTGCCACTGATAGAGAAGGAGAGGGAGTTTGTCTCATGTTAATGCCTTTTTCATGGGTGCCAAACACAGACAGATACATTTGTATCACTCTAAAATTAGGTGTCAAAGATGAAGACAGAAAATCTGCTATAAATAAAATTCCAAGATGTTTCAGTCTCCACTGTCATTAAATGTTGGATGAAAAGAATCATTTCATGTTTTTTCAGCATAAACAACTACAATAAAAACTATTTTATTTCATTTTTCTCATTATCTGGTAGAAGAAAAGCAGTAAAATATTGCAGAACTGTTTTTTATTTAGTAAAAGAATAATTTTATTCTGTAATTGTAAGAAACATTTTTCTTCAAATTTAAGCTTGATTTGAAGAGTGTGTTTCCTGTAGAAACAGCCTATCTTAAAAACTACAAGGACTAATTCTGATACAGATTTGTGGCATACCACTGAAGTCAATGTAACTGTCTCTTTGGCATGTATTTGTCTTTCTGTCTGCCATGACAGATGTGCCATATTGGTGTGACTCATGTTGAACGGTATCTCAGCACTGGTCAGATCTTTATAGGTGCTGAGTGACCTATACTCAAACCTGCTTCAGAGGAAGTCATCATTTCCTCCCAGTACATCTGACTACAAATAGAGCATTTCCTTGTATTTCTCCATACTTACCCCGTGAAATACTTCAAACTGTACAAATATTGAATTTAGCTAATTGCCACTGCTAATAGCTAAAAGCCTCTGTGGTTTTGTATATATCTGTGATAAGTCGCATTTAGCCCATTTTCTGCTTTTTTGTGGTTTGCTTGTTTTTAATTCCCCTTTTCTCCCCACTCCCTTCTCCCCCATGCATGTGCAAAAATCTTTGTTCCTTTGACCATGTCCAGTAATACTTCTGTCGTTTTGAGGGCAAGGCATAGATTTCAGACTACACAGAGGCTGAATGCATGCATAGTATCTGCCTCTGTGTCTCTGTGTTTGTCTTGAGGCAGGCAATACTTCTATCCCCCACAAGGCTTTGTCTTTGCAAAAGCAGAACCCAGTTGCCTCTGGCTGCCATCAGACTAGATGAAAAGTAGAGATGAATATCTCTAAAATAAAATAAAATAAAATGAATGATGAGTAGAAGTAGATGAGACAGAGGGAAGTAGTTTCTCTCATTGTAAAGGAAAAGACAAGCAATAAACTTATTTCACTTTCCAAAGAAAGGAAATGTTCCTCTATTTTTAGGACCATCTCACACCAGTCCGTGTTCACAGCTGCTGTTCCTCAGAGAACAAATATTTAAAAACTTACCAGGTACACCCAACAGGGCATATCTCTATATTAAAATTATTCCAAAAGGAATTTTGGAGCTAAACATACTTAAGAAGCAAACATTAGTCACAGATACAGATGTGGAAAAGAAGCAGAGCTGGATTATCTCACCCTGAGCCAGGAGCAGGAGAGCAACTGGCCGTACCATAGCTGAACCTTCCCTCAGCCACTTCTGACCACTCTGTCTGCCCAAGAGACAGCATTTTCCACTGTCCAACTCCAAGTAATCAAAATTATACTGGCCTTGACAAATACACAAATGCCCTAGATTCTGATAAATCTATGTAACACTGCTCACTCCTGCCCAAGATTTTGCAATAAGATCAGGTATTTGTACAAATCTATTTTGCTGAATGAACTGCTGGTACTTTAATAAAACCATGAATAATAATAACAAGACAAAGCACACAAGAGTCACCAGGGAGTGACACAGGAATGAAAAGGTGGATAAGCTTTACACTCTTTATGGAGTAATTCCTTTGCATTATGTAACCAAGTGGAGAACGCTAAAGTGATTGCTTAAATTCAATCTTCAATATTGCTTCTCTGCAAAAATAAACGTGATGAATTTAGAAGTAAACTTGCGTGAAGAACACAATTGTCTGAATTCCTAAGCAAACAGAAAATTAGCCCAGAAAGATTTCTTTTAAAACATTAGTGATTTGTTTGACCTTATTAGCATTCCTTTAGCCATGTCATTGATCTCTGTCTATCAGCCCTCTGCTTTTTATCACCTTCAAGACTTACAGGAAGCAGAGTTTGGTAGTGTGCAAGCCACTTCTAATGAAAAAGAACATCTTGTAGGCAGTGAGAAAAATGAAGGCTTAATTCCTTCAAGGGCCATTATCCATGTCTGCCTAAACTGTTCATTCTCACTCATTTCTGAAAGGGTGAATTGAAGCTGAACTGGTAAATAAAAAATAAAATAAAATTTTAAAAAATGGAGGGGACATAATAAAAATAGTTTAGAAAACAGGAGCCACTGATAGGGGAAAAAAAAAAACAAAAACTATGTATTTCAACCAAAATTCCTTAGATGCAATTATTAAAACATCAGTATAGACGATAAATTTCCACTAATAGTAATGGTAAATAGGTAATGCTGTTTCACTGCTTGTGAAAAAAATTTCAGACTACTTGTGCTTAATGTGTTAGTCTTTGACTCTGAAATTTAAGTACAGCTACAGCTTTAGATACCTGAAAATAAAGACCACACATCCATTGGACTAATTATCTCCTCTTGAAACTTGCTGATGATGATCAGGTGGAATCTCAGCTGAAAGGTAAAACTGGAGATGGTGGGTGTGTTCTTGCTTACCTCAGGTGATCTTGATAGCTCATTGAATAATTTGCTTTTATTTCTCTTCTGTTTGAATTTAGAAGTAGTTGGAAAGACTACCTCTCAGTTTTGGTATTTAAATTTGGTATTTAATGCTGGATTTTGATAATATACTTACAGATTAGCAAAAAACTTAAAATACTTCTTCCTTACATATTTAGTTATTTAAGATCTTTGACCCTAATTTATGCTTAGTTTTATATACCATGTGTAGTTACACTGAAATTTCTAGAGAGAAGTTAGCAGACAGGAAGTAATAACTTATGATTTTCAGAAATCAAAGTAAGAAATGGGAATGTTCTCAGTTAAATGAGTGCTATTTAAAATACTTATGATATTGTTCCAGAAATTAAATAGCAAGTCCCAAAATGATACTTGCAAAATGAACATTTTGTATGTTAAAATACTATTATAATATGGTAATTGGAAAGAATAGGGGAAGATTGTTATACAGTGCTGGTACAAATAGTGTTGATGTTCATTGCAATACAGGTATTAAGGAGGGATTTCTACTGCCACGCAATAAGAGTGAGGGAATTGCTAGGTGTCCCACTTGGCCCTTGAGCCATTCTAGCATTAAAGGTAGAAGTGTTAATAGTATATTTAAAGAGACAATTGATCCTTTATAATGACAATAAAAAACTTGCCTTGTTTGATGATGTTATATTCTTAAAATACATGTGAAAGAACCCACAAGTAGCTTTGAAAATACAGCTTGCATGAATGCCAACTAATCCTTTTCTTCCATGAAATTTAGCAGACGTAAGTTGCTTCAGTTGGTCACTCCAATAATAAAAATATCTAATAAAGCCATACAGAATGTCATAATGTAATACTGAGAAATGTAATCAGAAATTATGACTACAGCTCTAAAGATCTCACTGAGAATTATGATACGCTATCTTGAATACTGAAAGACAAAACTTCTAAAACAGAATTTCTGAATTTTATGTTAATCTTGGTAAAATAGAATACCACATAAAAGAAAATCTAAAACTTTTGATTTGCTTAATCTACTGTTTACCAATGAACATGCTGGTTTTCTTTCATTTTTTTTCTTACTGGACTTATTTCTGTATGATGTACAAGTTTTCACTCATGTAGAGCAAAACTTCAGGCACTCTGGAATTTTCAGTTCATTTTTACAGGAAATAGCTGGCCTCTGAGGTGGTTAGAAAATGCATAATAATTTTATGAAGAGAAAATCAATTTTAAAATCATCTTTAAACAAGCAATCCCAAAAGATATGAATGTTTAGTTTCCCCAGATTTCGTGACATTTCTTTTCAATTTCCTTTTTTTTTTTTTTTTAATTCTATTGGAAAGTGCGTAACAATACAACCATTAATAGATTAAACTTTTCCATATTATTTTTTTCCTAGGAAATAGTGATATTTTCTTACGTATGACTCAGATTTTTAATATGCATGGTCATATCTGACACAACTATCCAGGCTGAAACAATAAGTAACTTTATATTGAATTTGCAAGGTAAAGTGTCATTTTCTGTAAGAACTGAGATATTTGTCATGTGGGATAATTAATACCTTTAAAATTTACTGCACATTGTTAAAAAAAAAAAAAAAGGAAAAAAAAAGTGTTTATCTTCAGATTACAGTTTACAGTAAGGTCTGGGAGTCAAGTTCTCTGCTATGTATTTCTAGACACTTCTTCCTGTGCTGGAATTTGGTGCTCCTTGAAATCTGTATTTCACATCTTTTGATGCTCAGAACCTCACAAGAATGTTTCTTGTTATAAATTCAGAGGATCAGTTAGCATAAATAAGCATAATACTATCTACATTTAGGCATGCTGTTTTAACACTGGGATATATTGTGGATGTTAGGAAAAATTTCTTCTCCAAAAGAGTGATCAGGTACCGACACAGGCTGCTCAGGGAGGTGGTTGTGTCACTGTCCCTAGAATTGTTAATGAATTATGGAGAAGTGCTACTGAGAGACAGTTGATATTGTGGGAATGGGTTGGGGTTGGAATGTACAATCTTAGAGATCTTTTCCAACCTTAATAGTTCTGTAATTCCATACCGACTTTTCACAATTTGTTAATTTTATTAGACTATATTTAAACACATGGTCATATTGTTATTCCTGTTCTTTAATGAAACTAAAAGAACCTCCTGTTTAACCATTTCTTCCCTTAGTCAGGATAAAAAAAATGTGTTTTCTTTCCTTTTGAGCTGGCTAACAGTCTGGCACCAAGGAGTGTCTTGAAGCCTTTTATATGCAGATTACATGCTGTCCTGCTTCTTTCAGTAGGTTCCATAAATTAATATTCAAAATTTGCTACAATTTTGTCAGTTTTTAAAATTCATTTCATATGTATTTAATCCCACATCAATCTCAGTTTTTCTGCAATATGTGCCATACTGTAGCAGCTTTTTAGCTGCCACTGATGATTTTCTCATTCCTTTAGTGTAAAGCTTTAATTCTGCTAACACTTTTGTTAATGAAATACAAGTCACTTAATGAAATTAAATGCATAGCCTGTCTATTGCTCATTGCACTATTCAGCCTAGAGTTTGGAATTAAATGACACCTCTTTTCTATAAAGATTGTTCACCACATTTTGGCTTAACAGCCACTCCATGCTTTGGAAAAAGTGTGGGAAATCTGTCATTACAACAAAACACATGTGATAGTTTCAACGTTCTCTGGAATGTTCTATTATGTTCCCTTTTCTATTCTGTAACTAAATATATTTAAAATGCGTTTTCTGTCTTTTCTTGTACAGGGTTTGAATAGCTGAACTATCAATCTCATGACCTACAGATATCATAGGTAAACCTCAAACTATTTATCATAGAATCATAGAATCACAAGGTTGGAAATGACCTATAAGATCATCTAGTCCAACCGTCTTCACATTACCACTGCTACCACAAGCACTAAACCATATCTTGCAGCTCCTCATCCAGACACCTCTTGAACACTACCAGAGATGGCGACTCCACCACCTCCCTTGGCAGGCCATTACAGTGCCTGACTACTCTCTGAGAGAAAAAGTTCTTCCTTAAGTCTAACCTAAACCTCCTCTGATACAACTTGCGGCCATTTCCCCGGGTCTTGCTCGTTGCCTGGGAGAAGAGGCCAAAACCCTCTTCACCACAACCTCCCTTCAGGAAGTTGTAGAGTGCAGTGAGGTCTCCCCTGAGCCTCCTCTTCTCTAGACTAAACAATCCCAGTTCCCTCAGCCGCTCCTCATAAGACTTGTGCTCCAGACCCCTCACCAGTTTCGTTGCCCTTCTCTGGACACGCTCCAGGGCCTCAATGTCTTCTTTGTAGTGAGGGGCCCAAAACTGAACACAGTACTTGAGGTGCGGCCTCACCAGAGCTGAGTACACAGGGGATGATCACCTCCCTGCGGAGTGTGTACCTGTCCAGGTCATGGGCAGCCGGTTTCCCCGGAGGAAGCCTGTGAGAGACCATGTCAAAGGCTTTGCTGAAGTCTAGGTAAACTACATCAACAGCCTTTCCCTCATCTACCAGTTTGGTCATCCAGTCGTAGGAGATGAGGTTGGTCAAGCACAACCTGCCTTTCATGAACCCAAAGAGGTTTATTTAGAGCTATTAGAGCTATTTATTCTTCCACTTCTTTTTCATACAAACAGGGAAAACACTTCAGAGATCCTCTCCAAAAACTCCTGTATATTTTCAAGCATTAAAAGAAGAGAAGTCGTAGAAGAACTTTGTAGTGAAATAACTTCTCATCATACAAGGACCTTTATTTATTTATGTAAACTACATATTTTGTGGAAAATATATGGGGGGAAAAAAAAACAACAACTACTTAACTCTTTGGGGAAGTGGATTCTCAGCTTCTGAGTGGCTTGCAATTCTACCTGGAAACCTAGTAACTCCTTGCAGTGTTAAGCCTGAACAGTTTCCAGATAGGAACTTCAAATCTGTCTGCTTGTATGATAGGCTGTTTCTGTGGTGGTTAATTTTCTTCAGTCAGCAAACTTCTGACTGTTTCTGCCTCCTCCAAGCAAAGTCTTCTGATTTCATCTACATTTCTCTTTTGGAAAGCTGATCATAGCCTCTTCTTTCTGGAATTAATCAGCTCTGGGCCTGTATTTCAGCTAATTTTTTACTGATAATTTTGGTGTTTGGGTTTTAGTTATAGTTTTAATATAAATTAATGATAAGTTAGGAGAAATCCAGGAGCTTTTATTTCATCTGAATGTGTTTGCTTATTGTTGATGTTCATGTCCACCAATATTGGAAATGGAAATAAACAAAAACAGCACAGTCAGCAAGCATGTTCTTGTATCTGCGTATTCATCTGCCTTGTAGATACTGAGTTGTTTCTGCTGGACTTTCCTCTCTGGAATGTGGCAATGTCCTTTGACGGTGATAGCCAGCTGTTAGAATGTATTTGGTTTTTCTGCTGCTATAACCATGACTGGTTCTTTTCTACTTTTCCACTGTCTAATCAGCAGAGAATTGTTAACAGGTTGTACGATTGCTGAGCAAGGAAGTTCACATGGATCTAAATAAATCAAAGGGCCCTCTTTTATAAGTGAATCAAGCCTCTTGTAAAGTCAAAAATATTTTTGCATTTCTTTGTCCATTTTCTTTATTCTTTCCTACATCCTTCACTCTGACATTGCCTGACTTGTACTATGATCACAGTCAAGCTAAAAGGTAATGCACTTTTCTCATTCTTTTGCTTCAGAAACATTTTCTTGGTAAACTGTAGTCTTGTATCTTTGTGCTATGTTATCTTGTACCTTTCAGTGCTCCTTTCCTTTTTATTAGTTGCCTTGGATGGAGGGCCTAATAGGTTCTGTGCCAAATGCTAAAATAACCACTGTACCTGTACCATAATCTTTCCTCATCAGGCATGTTTCAGAATAAAGGGTAAAAATGGAAAGACTGCACAATGAATCAATGGACAGCCTGTTCTTAGGTGACATACCATTGAATCTGCTCAATTCTTCAGCAACAACAAAGACACTGATTGGCAGTAAAAAACTGGGAGGGAAAAGACAAGACATACGACAGGTCAATACAGTCAATGAAAACTGGGGAAAAAAGTAAGGAGTGTCTTGAATCGAATCTTCTAATTCCATAGGTGACCAGGTACAATGACTTTAATAAAATAATAATTTCCCATTAAAATGCAGTCGTTTTTTATTTATTTTTTTACTCTTAACACAAATTTGGGACGTCTCTTTTGAAATTTCCCGGTTCTGATGGTTAGAATCACTTCTGCATTTCTTATCTGAACACAAGATACTTTTCTTTTTTTTTTCAGCTTCACCCCACAAGTTCATACAGATGTTTTCCAACCTAGTGTATAATAATACATTTACAGTCATCAGCTATAATGCTATAATGCCTTTCAGCTTTTTCCATTCCCTTACAAAACCAGCAAAACTTTTAATTCCACTCCTGGAGTGATGGCTCTTCAGTCTGCTGAGCATTGCAGTTGCCTTCTCAGCAGTTGTTTTAGATTTAGCATATTTTCTTGACTCCGAGTGTCAAAGACCATGCATGGAATTTCAGACAAAGCCACACACTCACATATTCAGGCCTGTATGGAGCGTGATTACTTATCCTCTTATTATAAATACAATATCATATTTTTTATGTCCTTTATGTGTGTGTATACAAAATAGTAGAGCATGTGTGTTTAATGTAATAAAAAAATCAGTTTTTGTTGTTGTTTTTGTTTGTGTTTTTTTTTTTTTTTGTAGTGATTGTTTTCTGGCTTAATGGAAACTGCAGAATTCATCCTTCATTTCTTTATACTTGAACTTTTTTTTTAAAGTTGATCCCAAGACTGATTTTTGAGGATTCCCGCTAGATTCTTGTAGCTTGATGCTGCTTCTTTCAATATCACTTGTTGCCATCTATCCATTACACAATGTCTTCTTACCCACTTTACAACTCTTCTCCTAATCCCCGGTTTCCTATGTGAAGCTGTATCATATGCAGTACAGATATAAATGAGATGTATCCTTTGTCTAGATATCAGTTATCTCATTAAAGAGAGATAACAAATTTACTTGGCACAATCTATCTTTAGTAAATCCTTTTTGCATGCTATCCCATTACCACACTGCCTTCATTTACCTTTTTCCTTCAATATTTTTTCTAAAGCAAGTGAGGTCAAACTAAAGGGTCCGTAACTGCATAGGCCTCTCTCTTAGAAACAGATAATGCATTTGCTGTTATCCAGTCAGCCATGTCTGGGCTCCTTCCAATTGGAGTTTTATGTTCTCTTTCTTGTGATTGTGGGATAGGGTTCACTTGATATCTCTCCCCAGTCTGAATGCATTGTGCTTTTAGCTTTGTTTCCAGTTTCCCAATTTCTATAATCTTGACTTCATTCCTATTTTTTATCCTGTTACCTCTGTGGTCATTATTGCTGAAAACATATGGTAAGTAATCACTTAGTTTTTTATTTTAAATAAGTATTTATTTATTTTCACTGAATTCTCTCTGTATAGATGTCCCATGTTTTATTTGTTCTCATCTTGCTTAACTGTGAGAAGACTGTTCTGCCATTTGATATCTGTGCCAAATTGCAGTTCAGTTTGACCACTGACAGATTTCACTGTACTCTCTACTTGTGACCTCTAAAACACATCTGTGTGTGCTGATATTCTTTAATATTCTTCTTGAGAAAGTTCTTCACTTGCATGGAATTGCTTGAAGACTTTCTCACAAATTTCTCCACTCCTTCAGATACACGTTCCATGCAGCTTTATCAACATAAATGTAAAATAATTCTAAGACTCTTCCACATTCAAAACCTTGAACAGATCAGTCTATTTTATTTCACTTACATAACCCTTTAGGTTACCAAAATCTGCCCTCTGAAGTATAAAGCCTTATTTTTACTGATTATTCCATTTCATTTTAATGAGTGAACTCGTGAGTTTTTAGACCAGTTTCCACACAGTAACTGTATTGTTTATTAGAAGAAAGACAAAAATAGTTTCATCTTTCCTGGCTTTTGACTTCTTGGTAAACATATTCATTAATTTGGCCCAAACAGATTCTGTCAGATGCATTCCTTTCTTTTTCACTTCATTTTAATCTGCCACACTATTAGAAGGCAGCTCTACAAGATCACCTGTTTTAATCACATCTTTCCTGAACAACACATATTCTTGTTCCTACTATAAAATATTTGCCTTTTCTTTCCTGATTATCCACTGGTAATTCTTTAGCATAGTTGAACTTTCATTGACCAGATTTTCTTCTTGTGTACAGTAAGAAGGCATGAAGATTACATGAATGTCTACCAAGATTTCCTTGTACTCCTTAAGTTTTGTTTTGCTTTAAAAATATCCATGTCAATCCCACTTTTTCCATGGATATTCAGTGAGATACAGTTCCCGTTAGCTTTGCTTTTTAGTCATTTTTCCCCTACCTAAAATGAAATTATTTACCATAATTATATTTGATTTATTCCAGTGGAAATTTCCTGGCATCCCTTTCCCACTGTGTATAAAGATATATATGCATATTTATTTATTTATTTATTTATCTATCTATACAGAAAAGGATTTTCCAGTATTTGTTGTTTCTCTTTAAGAGACTCAATGCATGTAGGTATTAATTTTTCTTTTCTTAATTTACTTTACCCTCTGATCACAAATTATCCTGCCTTTTCTTCTTTTTCCTCACAAACTACCATTCTTTGGATTCTAGTCTCCAGTGCTCCTTGCTAGAATTAACTTTTTCACTTTTTTTTCTACCTTCTGTTTTGGTTTTGTCTGCTGTACTTTTCCAGTTTCCCAGATGGCACACATATTTTTTAACTTTTCTCTATCTCCCTGTTGTTCTGCTTGTTCTTTTTCTCTCACAAGTCCTCTCACTCAACAAGGGTCCGTAAATCCCCAGTTACCCCATTCAGTTTGCTTTCTCATACACCTTTTTCCCAAATCCACATCTTCATTCAACATTGCCTCCAGCCACATCACTCTTAAGGTCTTTTCTTTGTAAATTGTAGCAGATGACAATTCAGGCATACAAATCTTTCCAGACAATAAGACACATCCCACAGTTTCCGCAACCAGTTTGTACTGTCCATATTGTCATTTGCCATCCACAAATGTTTTGATTCCTTACAGATTCCTCTTACTATATTTTTTAAGGTGAAAGTCCCTCTTGTTGGTTATTTCTTTCTGTTTGTGGGCATATGGGTTTTTGGGACTGAATTGTTATGCCATTATCAGCTTGGCATTCTGAAATGCTGACAAGTGTATCAGGGTGTAAAGAGAAACAGGAACAAATTTGGTTCACAGTCCACATTTTTCAAAGCCCTCAATCAGGATTCAGCTTTCCACAGCTACCATATACAAGTTTGACATTAACACTTGGCTTCTCAATGCTCTGCAGGAGTGAAATTAATCTGTTATTACCTGATGAGCAGTCTTTTGGAAAAAAATGAGTCAGAAAATAAGACATATAATTTGTGGTCCGACATACAAGTGAGATATGACCGAAGAACACGTGAAGTTCTAGAAAGTGCACAGAAAACGATGGGGTTTCACACAGGTTGTTTCTCAGGTAAATATTCAGAGGTACAGTGTAGTTCAAGGATTCTCCCATCCTAACACTAAAACAATTAAACTTCCAAACCTTGTCCTGTAAGTGAGCACATTTCTCAGGGGAAGCACTTGTTTATGGGGCTCAGGCAGACACCAGTAACTGTGTCACATCACATTTATTACAAAATCCAAATATATTCTCCTCTACTTTGTCCATTATCTATGTGATCATTTATCTGCAGCAAATTTTACTGTAAATGTGATTATTTCCAAGAAGCAATTTCTCATGACTAGATTAAGTATAGTACTTACCATATATTCTGTTCAGGCAGAGGCATCATTTTGGAATCTGCATTATAAGTAAATGTTTCTCCTGCAGAGAAAACTCCATAGGCTTTACCTTAGAAACACAGCAATGGAAACACAACAAATGTTTGCTGGACCAATCTGCAAATGAGCTGGAGACAGAGTTTAGCCTTTGTCTTTACAGTTTCAGGTTATTGATCTCTGAACAAGCAGTATTTTGCAGAAAACAAGATTCCTACAAGCCAGATTTCTGCTGAACTGTTTTAACTGCCAATACAGGATAATTTACCACACCAAATCTCACCAGATACTATTTCTCAATGTATAGCTATCATTATTCCTTCATATTTTTGAATGCTGACTGAGGCAATGTCTGACCAGCTGTTCTACTTTGCTTTCCTAACTTTTGTGATAACTTCCAAGCAGTATGACTACATGTGGAGGATCACAAAAGTCTATATTAATAAGTCATCAAGATTGGAAAAGATCATTAAGTTCATCATGTCCAACCCATCCCCACCATGCTCCTCTGTGCCACATCTCCATAGTTCTTGATTGCCTCCAGGGATAGTGACTCTACCATCTCCACCCATGCCACTGCATCTCCACTCTTCCTAAGAAGAAATTTTTGTTAATTTCCAAATCATGTATAAAATGCTGCTCTTTTAATTTGAAAGTCATCACAATATTAATTCATTGCTTCCTTCCTTCCTGTTACCTCCAGCCCTTAGCCAGGGGGTAAACAAGAAATATCCTGTCACTCCAGAGATTAGTACATATCTAGAATAGAAAACAAGCTACTTCAGTTTCTGAAATAAGTAAAAAGGAGCAGGCAATCTACACATTTTGTCCATTACAAAATCATGTAAAAATAAGTTATTGAAGTACTCTAAACAAAAGAAACAAAGTTTAGATCTGCTTCCTCTTGGATTGGATGCAGGTTCAAGAGGGTTGAACATATTGTCATATTTCTCTAATCAGCTTAAGTACTGCATTTAAATCAAATCAGGAATGTTCAACAGGTAATATTTGTGATATTTATGTTAATAAGAGAGAAATTCTGAAGTGTTTGAATGCAAATTTTTTGTCTCTCTTTTGTCTTGATTGATTTTAGATAATTTGAAACATTGGCTAGAGCACACCCCACCTTCTGCCTCCTGCGCAGAAGTAGTTTCGCTGCTGCCTGCCTGTATTTTAGACACTTGCACACTCACAAATAATAAATCTGTCAAGGGACACTTGCAAATATCCCATCTTAATTTGTGCAAGTTATTCCATTCAAACTATTTCCACGCTTAAAATCATTTAGCAGGTTTTACCAGATTTATAAGCATTTGAGACTTGCAGTATAAAACCCGCACTGCGTGACAGACTGAGTTATTAAGTGTTTATAGAAATCTGATCAAATGGACCATCAGAAGTTGGGGGGAGGAAAGGGGGAAAATCTGCTACCAGCTCGGCCATAATGACAGCTTTTCTCATCTCGCAGCAGTGACATGAAGAGGGAGCTGTAGCTCTTCCGAGGTACAGCTCTGCCTGTGCTGCGTACCCAGATGAGCGTCTGCTCTCCTCTGTTCTCGGCTCTCCTTCGCTCCCGCTCTCCTTCCCTCATTCACTTACTTTTCTTTCCCCGCCGCCCGCCCGCCCGCCCGCATCCCACCCCCCTTTTTTTTTTTTTTTTTGTTGTTGTTGTTGTTGTTTTTAATCTCTGTGCCCCTGTGCCAGTTAATTTAAATGTATCTGTTCAAGTGGAGATAATCCATGCAAATCAGAGCACTGGCTCCCAGTGCTTGATTCACAAAGAGAACTCAGCTTCAGGAGGTCACTCGTTCACAGCTGCTCCTCCCATTATATTTTTCCCTTATTGCAGAACTGCTACATGTATACAGTGACTGAAAGGACTCAATTTACTGCAACTGCTGCCTGGTTTTACTTACAACTTTCTTTAAAGGGGGACTTACCTTCTATCAGTCTTAATAAGGTAGGAAGTCTGCTTCTTCTAAACATGTGTAATACCTCCAGTGTTTGCTCATTATCAGATCCCACTATAATGATGTGTATTGTTGTCAGAATTAGGTCCTAATAGAATTGTACCAGGTGCCTAATGCTTTTGTTACATGTATGTATAGGTGCAACTGATCGTACGCCTGTTTTTCTGTTTGTATAACCCGCTATATAACCCCTCCCCCTCCCCTCCCCCTCCCCGCATTTTCTTTTCCTTTCCATAATGGCAGGTATGATCTTAGTACAGCAGCTCTCTAATCTGCAAATGTAATCTTCATGCAAGTTTGTGTTTTCTTTTAAAAACATTTTCTAATGCTCATGTAAGTTTATGCAGTGCTTAGTAGCCCCCAGAGGAAAACAGCATCACTAGGGCTTTCTGTCCTGAACCTTATTAAGGTGCTGTCTTTGGAGCAGAACTAACTCTTGAAAGGTTTTTAACAAAAATAAAAAGGTCACCTTCTACTTTGCTATGTTGTAAACAAGGAAACTCCAGGCCAGACTGCAAATGGGCCTGTCGTAAATTTAGCCCACAAGATAAACATGTTGTTAATAGGACTGCCAGCAAAAGTAGTGGAATTGAACCCTTATGGTTCTGTGTTAATATCTGTTGTTTAGAGAGGTTGGAGAGGCAGAGCTCACTTTGCAAAGTGCAACTCGAGACCAACTGCTTGCATATGATTCTTAAAAACCACCTTAAGAAAAGGAAGTCAGGCACTGCTTCATTAGTTACTTTCTAACTTTCAGCATCTACCACACTAAATACTGGTGTAACCCATCTGACAGCACTGGTGTTATGAAAGCAAATAGTAACTCTTACACTTATTTATATTTCTTCGAATTGGTTGTCATAATTTGGGGATGCAAATGATTAAAATGTTATAAAAACAATTTCAAATGTGATAAATTCCAAATAATGGATTTGAAGAGAAATATAGTGAAAAAAGATCAGAATTGTTCTGATTTACACTTGTCCCACAGTAAAGTTCTTGTTTATTTTCTCACACAGCTGGAGTTGAGAAATGACAATGATTAGATCTGGAGCTTTTTTATAGACTTACTCCTTAACACGGCCAAGTTAATCAAGTAACAGCTCTCTGAATCTTTAGACAGAAATTAAAATGAAAATTTAGAGACCAGACAGGACAGAAGGAGAAACATAGATATTCTCAAACATACCCTAATTACTTCAAGAACACTTGAAGCATAAGTTCATCTTTCAGGATTAGATATTTTTAGCTAGCTTACTTTAGGAGAGAGTATTGTACCCTATACGAAGTATTTCAGTGCCCCAAATGAGCATCTTTTTTCTTTGATATACAGTCTGCTCTTTGAAAAAAATGCATTCTGATTTTGGAGTACAGTACAAACCTAGAGAGCTTTGTCATTGTTAGCATAAAGAAGACATCTACACAAGTATTGCTGTGCAGAGGGCAATCTTTCTTTCTCTGGCATTTGTTAGGTTACTATACATAGAATTTAGCAGATAAACATCTCTTGCTTCCTGGCATTTTGGAGATCCTATTGGTATGCAGGTTACCCTGTGAGGATGGCAACTGAAAAAAGAAATATGTTTTATAGCAGTGTGTAATAAAAGCCCTTCACAATGATGTAAGTGGATTCTGACCTTTCTTTCTTATCCTGTAATTAGAATTTGTATTAACTCTTTCAAGTGCAGAGTATTTTGAGTAAATTGATGCTACTTAGGGAAAATATTTTTGATATAGGAGTTTAAAAAGTAACCTTTTAGAATCCTTTCTAGACAGAGAAGAATAAATATATTCTTGCTAGAAATCTGCTCCACACAAAGAAATTTAGAATTATAGGAAAAGGAATATTTCATGCATCCTGCCTCTCCCCAGGAAAAAAAAAAAAAGGCTTATTTAGTTTTTGGAAGGAGGAGGGAAATACATTTTAGAGAAGAGAGCTGAACTTAAGGAAAGACAGTCAGGATTTTTTGTTTGACTAAACCTCTGGCCCGGATAAAGTTGGGAAGTAAAGATGATCCCTGTGGAGTTTTGTGATATACAGTGATGAAATTAGATGACTCACCACTGGAGATTTGAAAAGAGAGAAAAAGGTTTTTCTGAGAAAGATTTTTTCGTAAATGGAATAAAATATTATAGCAACATACGGTTATGTCCAGCTTCCTTTCCACCTTTTACTCGATGACCAATGAATAACAGGGATAAAAGTGTTCCTTCATGAGTCATCATCAGCATTTCATACAGTTATTTCCAAATGATGTACTTGATTCTCCTAGTAGGTTCACCAGGTTCACCTGGCACATCTCAGTTTAATTCCTTGATCACTGAAATAAATGAGATGGAGTCAGGTGGTTTACATTATTTGAGACTTGACTGGATTTTCAGGAAACTCTCAAGGGAGTGAACCTTTATGTTTCATTTTAGGCTAGTTGGTACAGTTTTCTATAGAAAATTGTCAGTATTCTTCTATGGTCAGTACCTTTTTTCCTGATGGTGTTTCTTCCTCTGCATACTTGTCATTGCTATAGTAACTCAAACATCTCCAAGATAAGTTACCCTACATTCCACTGTAGTATGTCTCGCAGAAGTCCATAGGATGTGGTAAACTTTGTGGCTGTACACAGTGCAGGGATCATACTCCCCTTGGGCTCTTTTCTGATGGTTTTAGAGAAGACAGTTAAAAAAATAAATTACCATTTTAAAGGATGCTATAGAGCTTGTTAACAAGTTCCATCCAACTTCTTAAAGGTCTTAGTTGCATTATGTTTTAAATGGGTACATTTGCTGAACTATACCTTAAAAATTTTCTAGAGAATGAAGAAAATTTGAGAATCCTAAAAAGTGAGTGATAAAGCCTTTGAGAAAATGTACAGCTATAAATGAGAAATCTAATTGTCAACAAAATCACTAGTCAATGCTTTTTTATTGTTATTTTTTCTATAACTGCAGAGAAATAATAATTCCCCACAGCTTCTCATCAAATCCCATACACAATTATATCATATTGTCCTTTTTTATCATTGCCTTGTACTGTAGAGTACATTGTTAAAATATAAGATCGCAGAGTACAGATCTTGCATTTCTTTCACAGAAAAAGCATGCTTATACCTCTAGGGGTTAAAAGCTGAATCAGATCTGTAACTCACCTACTGACAGCCTTTCAAGTTGTTCCTTATTTATTTATTTATTTGTTTGTTTTGGTCTGAAGCTTTGGATTGACATCCTTTTATATGTTTGGAATTCTTCAGCAGATGTAAAGTGCTTGGTAATGACTGAAATTAACCTCAGGCTTTATAATCTGTCTTCCCTAGGAACTCCACTGAAGTTTTAGTAACAGTTGAGTATTTTATGCAAACGACTATTCTCACAAGAACACTTTATTTTTCTGTCCTATCATACTCCCTTTATCATTTCTTAGAGGTGCTTTAAGCTACTTTGGAACCTTTTTGCTTCCCTCTTCCCCCAGTATCTGTTCTGGGGAGTCTGCATGAAAATTTTCACAACTGAAATGCACCAAAAGAAGGGCAGATAAAAAGAAAATAAGTGGAGTGGAAATGAATCTTTAAATGGCAAGTCTGTGAAACATTGAACATGGTTATCTGACGTTATGTCAGAGAGTGTTATCTCTTGAGAAGAAATGAGCAAGAGCAGTCCACACAGGAGAAGTAATTGTTGCTTTACTTCTGTCTGTTTATTTGGGATAGCTTGACCTGTCTCCCACTTTTTTATTTCTCTCAGTGTGAAAAGATAACTATAAGAAATGCAGCCAGTAGGCATCTGACTCAAAAGCTATGTTCATTTGACCTTTGGACATAAAATGTCTAATGCAAATGAAAATCTAAACAACATCAAACATCACTGAGTACAAGAAACACGCAGACTGTGGGTCAGCAGAAATTCAACACTTTCAAAACTAACAAAACTTTTGAAATCACTTGGCCACATTAATATTTCTTTCTCCATTCTGCACTGCAGTATCAGGTGCTGAGGTTTTGTCCAGTGTACGTGAGGGAAAAGGTGAAATTCTGCATTAGTTTTAACAACTGAAACTGAAATGCTAGGGAGAGGAATAAAGGGAAAAAGGAGGGTAAAGGACATTTACTCAATCCATAAATATTTCTGCTGTGTTAGGTTTGATAACTCTACAAAGAGTACATGGGAATTAAGATGTATTAACAGTCTGCATGATGCTGCCATGCATTTATTTAAAGGTTACGTTTATAATATAAAGGACATCCTCCTTTCTTTCTGAATTCTGCTAGTTTGGTTGGTTATTCTTTCTTTTACTTTATGTTTTTTTTTAACCTTAGCGGGAATGTTGCTTGAAAATGCATGGATGTGAATAGATAAAACTGGATCCCTGCGTAGCCCGCCATTCTACCATACTTCTCTTTCTACCAAGTTATGAAGGAGAAGGGCAGAGGAGACAAAATGCATCTTATGTGAGGTAAAGGACTGGAAAAGGGATGCATTGTCTGCCCCTAGAGAAATAAATCTAGTTGCAACAGGCCACTGGAGCCAGGACATAGATTTCTGAATTGCCTCTACAGACTTAGAAACTGTGCGTTAGGGAAAAGAGTGAAACACTAATTCAAGACAAGTAAAAGAACCCATGCAGTTACTGTTACCTAGTCTTTGGATTAGAACTAAGTTCATAGAACAATTATAGTATAATGTTAACTGACAACATAAAATTAAACAAAGGAAAGAAATTCTAAATTTACTCCACTGAACCTGAGAGTATATATATAATTCCCATCACCTTTTCAGCTGAGAGAACAATGGTTCGCTTGGAGGCTATGGGCACAGGTACTCAGTTTTTTCTGGCTAAAATTCGTTTTCCACGTTGAGTCCAAACTGCAGAAAAAGGCAGCTGAGTGAGTAGGCAGCACAGAAGGGACCCCATGTGTAAGTGACATTGTTCCATATTTTCTGCGGGTCACAGAGCTGATACGCACCCAATATTTCCATCAGTAAGAGTTTTAGCAGATTCTGCACTTTTATCTCCAATGACTTAAGGATTACCCAATGTCTCCTTTTTCAAGGAAGGGATGGTTCACACAGACACCTGAAAGTTAAGAAAGAGAAGCACTGAGCTTAACAGAAAATTATGCTGTAGATGCCCAATACCATTGACCAATGTTATCCCCCAAAAGCACAGTCATTTGCTCTTTGAGACAAACTCAGAAATATGTGTGTAAATAACAAGATCAGATGTGTTCTACAAGTGCATTATGTGGCTAGTTTTTATGTGGAACAGACTGGAGGACAAACAGACAGAAACAGAAGAGAACTGAGGAAATAGGAGGGACAGCCAACAATATTACAAAAGGCTGCTTAAGTGTAAAAGTCATGGTTTGTATCCAGAATATTCGTTTTTAATTTATTCAGAAATTACGTTAATAGATTTAGAAAAACGAAATGCAGTATGGAATTTATTAGGGTCTTCCCTGTCTTGTTTGGTATGTACCTTTTCTCTAATGTATTAGTCTCTCCCCCAGGCTCCAGTCTGTGCCCCCAAAAGTTAATCAAATGTGTATCATAAAACCTGTTTAATTTCCTACAAAAGATTACAGTAAGTGTGCTTTTAATGTAATGATGTCAGTGGCAGATGATAACATGTATTAAGTAGTGCAAACTGCTGATTATCTGTCAGGATAAATCTGTTTATTTCAGAAATAGCAGTCTGACAACCCCCTGTTGTTAATCATGAAAGTACATGCTAATGCCACGTACTGTTTGGTTGGAGTCTCTCAGAGGATTGCATTTGTTAGATTTTTGCTTTGACAGTCTTTACACAGAGTTTTGCAAATTTACTGTGTACATATATTTATTTATTTTAAGGGAAAGGCTAGAACAAGGCAAGAACAACTTAGGTTCACAGCAACTCAGAGGAATAAATGACTTGTGAAAAGAGAGAGTGGATTATAGGATTACACAGCAGTTCAGACTATGCCTATGGCTGGATTCATCTTCAGTAATTTCAGCACTGACCCATTAGTGATGAACAGAGAAATACAAAAGGAAATTTCTCTGTCGAAGTCACTCCACGGTTTTATTTGTTTATTTATTTTTCAGTATTTACAGCAGTTCCTAATTATATTCTGGTCTGAAAAGACCGTCTCCAGATGATACTCGCAGCATTCCTTTTTAATGAGATAACTATCAAAATGAACCAGCCAGCTTTTTTGATACTGTGAATTTGACCCAGGTTTTGTGTTGCAGAAAATGAATATTACTTATTTAAAAATAAACATAAATGGAATACTCAGGCTTAGCTTACTAAATCATAGGTGAAAAGGTATTTTGTCTGACTTTATTGCATTTTGATCATTTCATGAAAGCTGTAAAATGCTGAATAGCTTAATAAAAATTGATATTTATATTGACATTTCAGGATTCTAAATAGAAGCTCGGAAAGTCTAAACAGACTTTAGCATCTCCACAGCTGTTCCTCCAACCTATCTGAGTTCTGACTAATTCACTTTTTCTCCCCACATACCCTCAATTGGCCCTAATATAAACATCTCTCTCTAAAGCAATTTCTCTCCGGAAGATTATGCACATCTTCATCTTAATTCAGAATTTATATGTGTACTTTGCATATTTTTGCATCAGTATGTGTGTTTTAAATTAGATAAAGGTCACTGCCATTCATAATCAAGAAGAAGGTGTATAAAAGGTCAGGATTCAATAAAAAAAACTGATTAGATGTAGAGGTTTGTTCATATGATTCAGTATATCATTGGATAAGTGGAAATCATGAGTCAACAAATTAACCTTGGTATAATGGGTTACTTGCTTCATTAGGATCAGAAATGAGATTCACAATTTTTTTTCCAATGTACTCCCTCTTTGTCTCAGTAATAAGAAGTACTATGTTGTTGATAACTACACAACTGAATATTTTTATGATTTAATTCAATATAAATGGAACACAAAAGACAAATCTTGTGTTAAAAGGGGAACCGAGGTGCCAAATATGTTTGCTATGATTACAAATATTGATGAAATGAAAAGTATCCAGTGTAAAAATAGATAAATAAATTTAAAATAATGTTCCATATGTTTCATTTAGGCTTTAGCCTGGTAAAGAAACTTTGCTGAGTCAAGTACTCAAGGTCTGGTGTTAAGAAGAGGCCCTGATGCAAGTGAGGATTACCTAAGAGTAAAGATAAAGTTCCACGTATTGATTCTGCCATGAATCTTCTAAATGTTTTTGGGTAAACACTGACAATAATATTCTCCAGGATAGAGGTGACACATCAGCAGTGGAAGGAGTCATCATTTAGAAAACAATCTGACGGTAAAATTTATACAGAATAACACATTTTCAACTTCAGGCTGGAGAAAGTTGGCACAGATTTAATGAATTCATCATAAGCTTTTCAAAACTTTTTTTTTTTTTGTAGAGGTGAGGTTTGTTTTTTTGACTGGAAAGTTTTGCAACTATTTCAACTTTTACTATTGCAGAAGTCTACTAGAAAAGCAACAATTAAAATATTTATACATATCTGTATTTCAGACATTGTATATTTCTTTAAGTTTTCTTCACGTCTGTGTAGAATAAATATCAAGTTACTACTTTTTCACTTTTTTTCCCTTGGGCAGCATTCTGTAACTATTAAATCTTAAGTATGAAAGAAAATTAGACTTGCCTGTTACCACTATAAACTTACAACCAATGGTTTTCAAATACCATGTAGGTAATTTTTCTTTTGTAAACATACAGTCTTGGGGTCGTTCATAATTAAAGCATCACAATTTAAGCTGACTCTTTTCTGATCTTCTTATGCCTCTTTCTCTCCCAAAATGTAATGTAAAAACACTGGACCATGGCAAATTTTCCTTACTGACAATATATCATTTGAAGTTCATGTAGCTTTAATACAGCTATAACAGTAATTCACTATTTCATTCTTTCAAGTTTGAGATGGTAGTGTCTGTTCCTCACCATTAAAAGAATCAAACAACTTTTTGCTTTAACCAAGCTTAGCTTACTGTAACAGTTAGCTTCTATCTTTCCTCTGGGAAATGCTCATGGGTTCATAGTGGTGAGTTGTTTGATTAGTCACCTGAGTTACGCTGTAGGCAGTCTCCTGATACAAATTGGCCTTCAAAATACCAAGCTCCAACAACAGAGTCATGCACAAGATGTACCTCCACAGGGTGTATGTAAATTCAGAGGATGATCTTGAAGTAGATCTTTCCATCATCTGAAAACACTGAGCTTCAGCCCACATCTGGAAATAGCCTTGTTCACTCTATCTGTAAACCAGAAGATGTTTCAGGATTGCCTCTAGTGGGATTTGACCAGTTGTGCATTCAGATCACAGCACAAGGCTAGAAACCACCATCAAATAAGCTTGATGTGTCTGTTGTATCCTCAGTGTTTAACAATTCACAATACACAACTGGTTTCTACTGTCCACTAAGGTAGGCAAATCCTTAGACGTTTCTTTATGTCTAAGGTCCTAAAAAAATTTCATCAGCTTTAACCCTTATTTCAATATTTGAGAGCCACAGTACATTGAAGTCATCGCACCTCAGCTCTTCCTGCAGGCATAAAATAAAAGGAAACTTCGGCCACCTCTTCAAAACCACGGATCAAGCTGCATACTTTCTATTCTGTGGTCATGTGTGACTGTCAGCTGATGAGGAAGATGCTTCTTATAGGTTCTTTTCTGTCTATAATATATCCACAGTAAAAACCAGAAAAGAGTTGTCCATACAGAATGTAATTCTTCATTCTCCATGGCTGCTGAGGAACTGACCTTACGACGCCGGGTGGGACAATCTGGTGCATAATTTCTAAGTGTAAATAAAGCTAAACTATAGGAGTTCCGTAGAAGATAATGCAGATATTCCAGTCAGGTTTGCAATGGTTTTCTCTGTAATATGGTAGGAGGTAATGAGGAAGAGGAAGAGAAGATGAGTGGCCAGACCTCTTCTGAGACTTTTTCCTGAAGCAACATTGTACCACCTGTTATTGCAATTAGACTGCTCCAGTAGGAAGGAGCGTCTCTTATTCTTGTGGTATCTCAGACAAATCTTTGGACCGTGATATCTTGCAGCAGACCCTGCCCACGTCAGCTTACTTTGGCTGCATAGATCTGTCACTGTGCATGTGATTCATTTAGCCAACAGTGTGTATGTTGGAATCTCTGTGAAGAGAAGGTATTGGAAATGAAGAATCTCCTAGTGATCTCTTTCTGATAGTGGTTTGCAAAGAATATTTGGAAAAGTCACCTAAGCCAATTTTTCCAAACTTAAAGTTGTGAACTTAAATTTCATTTTTAAGCATCCAAATTATTGGTCTGATTTTAATGTGTGCTGACATTCACTTTTTCAATCGACTTCAAAAGAAGCTGTAAGCACTCAGAAGTCTAAACCTATGAAAATCAAGCCAGTTAGACACTCAAACTTGAAAGATTTCTCCCATACTATTATTGTTACTTGCATTACTTTAGTATCTTGAAACCCCATTTATAAGATTAAAGAGCTAGGTACTGTATTTTACATCTCCTTTTTATTTTTCCTCATTTCTTTATGGGTAAAACCAGGCCCACAAGAATGTTGTGATGATTCTTCAGTTAATATTTGTATATAACTTTGAAAAATAAATGTTATAAACAAAGAATATAATTATTCATGGAAGAAAATAGTATTCCTATTATTCATTCCTTCTTAAAAAAATCTCCTTGGAACATATCCTTATGAAGCATTATGTACTGTAATAGCCACTACACACTATAAAATGTCAAATTTCTAATTTTCTGTTAAAACATATTTTAAACTCATAGCAGTTTGAATAGTGAACAAAAATCAAATAATTGTATATTTGTTAAATTTGAACAGCAATCCACATTTAACAGCTCTTACACAATACCCAAAGAAATTAAGTTCTACAATGAAACACAAAGCTTTCCATAGAAACTTTTGTCTTAGCCATACCTCTTCATTTTATTCATGCTGATCCTTTACCAACAGTAGACTCTTTGTAACTGGAACCTACGTAAAGCTTGCTTTTCTCCCTGTGGATTCACTAACTAAGCTGCTTTGATGAAACCATCTTCTTTCATAGAATTCAGTTCTGGCAGAGCTGATAAATTCCACAAAATGGTGTCATTTTAACAGATGTTTTCTTTGGGAATCTAAGAGGGAAACTGGTAGTGCACTGGTATTTTCAGAATAAACCGTCATGGAAATGTTTTTTGTTTACATGTTTTTGAAACCACAATCTTAAACAACACAAAATGTTTTCATTTTGCTAAATCAAAAAATAACTTTTGCACTCACAATTAATTAAGAAATACTTCAAAGAACACTTTTAGGTTTTGTTCCAGTTTAAAAGTTTTTTAAAACTTTTTAAATATTGATGATTTCTTTTTATCAGAGTGTACAGCTTTATGATATTGCCATTCAGTTCAGAAGCAGCAGAATTGTTGTATCTGAGGAAAAGCAATTGTGATCTGCTTGAACTTTTTGTATGCCTAAATATAATAAGCATATAGTATCCATCAGGTCCATGGTCTTAAATTACATATATATATATATAAAAGTAAGCATTTCTCTAGATATTTTATTTTTATTTATTTTTTATTAGAGCTCTTACTATTTTTCAGTGGTATGGCCCATGGCTATGGCATCTTACCACAGACAATTCCCAGTGCTATTAGTCAAACAGTGCAATTTTAATATATGTACAAAGGTGAAAGTGTTGAATTTTTTGTTTGTTTGTTTCTTTCTTTCAGGGGTTTGAGTGTGTGGGGTTTTTTGTTTGTTTGTTTGTTTGTTTGTTTAAATAAGGCGGGTGATTAAAACTGAGCGCTAACTGATTAATAAGTTTGTTGAAGCAGGCCTTTATTCAGTTATCAGGAATAAGTGCTCTGTCTGCTTGATAAATATCCAGGCTAAATAGTGTCCTTATTTGTCTAATACTAATTGTTTTAATGGGCAATTCTTCATAATCTCCAACCAGTATAAATTGATCTCCAGAACTCAGATGTCAAAGCATTGTCCAAGTTTTGCTAAGAATTCAACTTTAAGCACACTACAGTTCAAAAGAAGAAAAATTTTAATTTACTAGAGAGACAGAATTTATTAGGCATAGTAATGAGGACTCTAGAAACACCAGCAAGTCAAGAATATTATTTTTCTATAAAGCAGATAATATAGTAATCAATCTAGGCAGCCAATGTATGTCTTCCAACACTTGGGATTTTAATAAAAGTAATCATCAGGATTTAGACTTTCAGACCTTTACATCTTGAACCATTAAAAACAATGATACATGATTTTAATCTGTTTGGTGTAAACTGATTGATTTCTTGCTTGTAAATTTCAGAGTCTTCAGATAGATCAATTTTCACATTTACCATATACAATTATTTTCTGTTTCCTTCTTTTTTAAAAAGCATGGATCACTGAGATCTCCCTTTTTTTAACTGACAATTTTCTGGCAGCTCATAGGAACAAAAAAAATAAAGCCTGAAGAAAAATGGAGGCATTTTCTATTAAGGGTTTAGCACAAGTGTATATGTCCTCTGAGTGCAAAGGGTTATGCATGCCTCCTTTATCAGGTGGTGCATTAACCACCCAATGTTTTATGCATTTTATTCATAATGTTCCATGTGATTACAAACCTGAAATAGATAGCTAACTGAAGTTTGCCCAAAAATGAAGAGGAAGGCACATGCTCCTGAGCAAAAAGACTCAGACCCATACCTTCTGTGAGATGTGGAGAAGTCATTCTTTTGAAAACTGAGTCGAGAGGTCTAATGTGATAATAAAGGCTCAAAATTCTAGCAAGTTTCCTTAGAATTGTAATTCAGAAACGTGAGCTGTGAAAGAAGGGCAATCTGTGCCAGATACTGATTAAATTTAAGTCATCTATCCAAAGCAGTCCCTAGTTGCTTGTAAAATGCTCCATGTAATTACAGTAATTTTTTTTAAAGCAATTTACACATTAGCCTTTATCTTGGGTCTCTATTTGCGGGTGCATTTCTTCTTTGGAATCAATATCCTTAAAATATATGTTAAAAATTATATGAATTTGTAGCCATATAGACCCTAAAAAATTCCATCTCTAGTATTATCCTCATGAATTCCTCTTACCTTTTGGAGAAGCTTAGCTATAATCAAATATCACACTCTGGATGTTTAGCTAGCATTGTTCAGTGACCCCAGCGGTATTTCACAATCATATTTAAAACTGTTAAGGAGTTAGGAGTTGATGTAAAATCAAACCAAGATATATTAAAATGCCACCAGGATAAAATAATATTAAGGGCTAAACTTTGTCCTTTGTATGTTACACAGGTGCAAATGTCAAACTTGGCAAATCCTTTCAAAACTTTGTGAAGCATAATCTTTCAAATCTTTTCTAGTCTAGATTTTCCTAATGCAGGAGTCATGCATATAGTTATAGGATGAACAATGGCCAGATAAAAGGGGTCTGGCTCACTGTAGTGATATTCTAGTTTTAAACAAGCGTCTGCAAAGTTTTCAGGGAAACTGAACATGCTATTTCATTAAAGTTTTACTGGCTAAAAACAGAATAATTGTAAGGAGTGAATCAAACTCCATATATTCAGTAAAACTGTTCCCATTAGAGTCACACAATGCAGCTGCAGGTAGCTTTAAGCATTTTTGTTGTTTTATTCTGTTTGTTCAAGGTGCTTTTCTTTACTGCCACACAGTAAAGCTCTCTGATTATTCTGCATCTCATTCTTACCAAGGCTATTATCCTAACCGGGGCTAATAATATGAAGCATATTCATGTTTGTTTAGGAAAACAAGGATTACTAAAGATAATCCAAAAAGTTGTTCTACAAAGGATTATCAGAGGTGCTGTTTTCCAGAACAGTCACATATCAGAAAAAGGGCAAAGAACTTGTAACTCTTGTGATTGATCCTATGTCAAGTCATGATTGTTGTCACCAGTAGTTATGTTTCTTCAACAAAGCAGTAAGCATTGACGCATTTTAAGCTAAATAACTTAGGCTTCTACTATCATATTCCCTTTCTTATCTCTCTTCTCTCACAGTAAAAGAGATAAATTTGCAACTGAAAAGAGCAGGCATATACAATATCCTCATGTAATACATATTACTGTACTTTATTATTAGTGCCCCTTACATACTGCTGTTAGATTTATTATTCTTAGCTATTGTTTCTGGCTAAGAATCTGGTTCTGCATACTCAACTTTGTGAGGAAGAAGAACATGTGTAACATCAAATATTATGTTTGAGTCTCAGGAATTTTCATAACCAGGTTTATAAGCCCTGAAATCCCAAGCACTTACTTCACTTGACCTGTGTGAGTTAAGAAATGAATCAACTTTTAAACATTACATATATACAAAACTGTATCTTTAGGAAATCATGAAAAAGGGGATGATTTTTAAACTGATTTGAAATGAAATGCTTGCATGTGATTCTGTTTGAAGACTTCAAATTTCCTCCTTTCGTATCACATTAAGGTCCAAAAAGGTAAATTAAGGTACATTAAGATAAATAAAATTTGAGGTAAGTATTCACTTTTTGTCACTGAATTGTTTGTCCATGATCAACTGGTTGTCAATTATCTGTTGACTTTTGCTACAGATTCTTCACTGAGTGCCTATCTTTACAAAGTCCTCTTGAGTAGCCTCAAGCTACATTTTACTTTGACTTTCATGAAAGGTAGTGCTCAACCTGCTTTGACTTTGTGGAAAAGCATTCCTGACCAAGCAGTGCAAAGTGGCTCTTCCCACAGTGGTATGTCACCTCCTTTTGCCAGAAGTTTCCATCTTCCGATCTCTGCTTATGGAGAAGTTTATGGTACACATTTCTTTGCATTGCAGACAAAATGATCTGGGGAAGCCTAATGGAATGTCAAAGGTGAGTATGAGCTAACCCAGATCATTTGATTTGAAATGAGTTGAAAACAAACTCCAGTGACCTCCTTCCTTTGTCAGAGTCCTGGTGTAATAGCATGGAAAACAGCACCAACCAATTCACAGAGATCTTGAAGAAGACTTTTATCTGTATCCTGTAAAACAAGTTCATAAGTCACATTACCTTCTCTACAGCCTTTACAGAAAAACCTATATCAACTGTAAATGAGGAACTGACTTTTAAGGGAAGCCAAGCAACCAGCAATGAATTACAAGTAGGCAACTTAGGGGTTTTTGAAGCTGTAACCATAGTCTCTATTGGTCATTTCAATTACTGAATGTCTAGGAGCAAAATGTCCAGGCCAAATTTAGCAAAGTCTCTAACAGCAGTAGTAAAATCCTGTCTCTGGCAAATTCTCTCTTCTCCAGACACTGGTTCATTTTTAAAAATTACTGTCTAGGTGGTAGACTCTTCTGTTATCTTTAGCAAGGAGACTTCTGGAAGTGAAAGTCCCTTTCAAATAACTGTATTCTGACTCTCAGTTTTTAACCCATCTTCCTCCTTATAAATAACATATGGAAAGCTAAAGAACCTTAAATGCCTATAGAAATACTACAAAATAATCTCAGGCAACTGATGCCTCCATTATTTAATGCATTAGTAAGTCAACTGATTCATCTCTGCTACTCTTTTGTTCTCTAATACAGTGTTTGAATCAGGAATTGTTAAAGTTCTCATTAGGTTTGTTGTGGGGTTTCATAATGAATTCTTTTTTGCAAGCTGGAGAGTCTTTTGATTTTTGCTTGCATATTCATAGAAGAACTATGTCATAAACAAAGTCTAAATCTGGTACTACTCTCTTGCTAAGCCACTCTAAGACTGGGTTGTATCCTTCTACACTTTGCCTCATAAAGAAAACAATGTCAATGCCAAATATGGAAGGTGAAGAAGGTTGCTATTTAAAGAATAATTTTCTGGCACATGCAGCATCGTTGGAGGTACATGATAAACAAAAAGATTTTACTTTTCTTCCATAGTGCAAAATTCTGCCTTTGACTATCCCCAAAGAAATGACAATACACTGCTCTGTGCAAGATGTTCAGTACAAGCCAGCTAAACAGCAGAAAAATAGCTCTATTTACATATATAAATAAGATATGTATATATTTTCAGTCTTTTTTTAAGCCCTCTCTCTCTCTCTCTAACACAAATGCCCACATGAATCAACGAGATTTATCCTGTCAACATGAAAAGACAAGCATCTATTGACAGATAATGCACATGAATACAGTGGTCAAGGAAAAGAATCAGGCTTACCTGATTTGTTTCATTCAGTGGCAAGTGTATTTGCTTAGTACAGCAAAAAAAATCTGTATCTCCTAATGATGTGGAACTGCATTCTTTATCTCCCCTGTTGCTAGCTTGCTTTTAAGGCAGAACTGGAGATATCTATCACAGCTAAATAGGTATTTTGTAAATTGTACTTAAATGTCTTTAAGAAAACTTCCAAGCCCCATGTTGTATAACTATTGCCTGAGATACTATCTAGCTTAGCTGGAAAAACAACTTAATGCTACATTCTTCTCACCAATCAGCAAAACAGAATTTTGTTTTTAAGCTATTCTCAGATAACAGACCAGTATTAAAGCTAGAAATTTCACTTCCATTTGTCATTTGCTTTTACACTACATGGGCCTTTATAGGGTATTCACAGAAATGTCAACAGTAATGCACAAAATCACTATCTTGTGACATAATTGATTAGCTGATCAGAGTTTCCTATTCTATTTCTTTAATACATTTTTTCTAAGAATAATGGTTATATTTATGGAAATATAATAATTTTCCATGCTAAAGTAAAATGATATTTGACATTAACAAAAGGTCAGGTGTCATACTGTAAACCACAATGAGTATTGCTTGTAAAGATTATTGAATTAAATGGTACATATATTTAACAAAGTATAGAATTCAAATAACTGCCGAAGTAGCAGCAGTGCCCTTTTATGTGCCGTGGATTTATTGACATTTGCTAACTGTAAAAATGTAAAACAGTTTGCACATAATAGGCATTATCTCTCTCTCTTTTTTGTTTGTTTTTTTTTTAAAGTCTGAGGAACACATCTATTTTCATTCCTTCTCCTTTTGCACACACATTTAGACAGATATCTGTTTGTACACCCAACTATTTTGGTGGCTCTTGTAGACAAATACATTCACTTTTTGAAAGCATTTTCACACTGTGCATAGTTTAAACTGCACTTTTTTCTTATTAAAAAAAGTGCAGACTTGATGCAAGGCCTTTCGGAGCAACAAGGAAAAATGAGTGTGAGGGTAGCATCATAGCTTCTCTGTGGTATTTGCTTATACCACAGATCCATCAAAGTTCAGTCTGACTGACTGCTCTTAACTGAAGTGCCAGACATTTTAAGGGTCAGAAGCATTGTCAGAATTATGCCAGAGCTTGTCTGGATGAAACACTACTACTTCAAGAACTGCCAGTGTGTCATTTCAGTTTGCAGTGCGGATTAGCTAAAATGGAATTCTAGCACTGATACGATGGTAAACTATTCTTACTCAAACATAACACCTTTTGTCTGTGCTTATTGTTAATAAAAATAGAAAAGTTATAGAGAAGAAGGCTAGTTCTGCTGAACAAATATGTCCCACACTACTAGAAATGAACTACTTATTAACCAAATGAGTTGTTTCACTTGAAAGGGACATTACCACATTCACTTTAATCTGTATTTTCAAACAACTTTCTCCGCTAATATCAGATTAGTTTATTATAATGGAAATGTTTTGTTTCATTTTGTTTCTTTTTTTCTTTCTTTTTTTTTTTTTTTTTAAATTTGCTTATCTTGTACTGTATGGTGACCCAGCCTAGCCAAAATCTCAAACTGGTCAGTTCCACGTTCAATGTTGAAGAGATGTTTTGATCTGATAATCTATCTTTTTAAGGTGAAGTCAACAGAAGAAAGCAGCTGACATTTCTTCATTGTTCATCATCCATTTGTCATCTGTAAGGGTACTATTCAAGGTACATTTAAATCTTCCTTCTTTGTTTAGCCTCTGGACCTTTCAAGCTTTCAACTGGTGAGACCAGCTCACTAGTTCTGCTAACTCAGGACTGGTTTTTTGCATTTCTTTCTTCAAACTCACATCAGCTGTTACACTCAAGAACTGAAGTCTTAATTATAAAGCAGCAGTTAAAATTGAAACAATATGTGTTGCTTTCCTACAGAATGAGTTTTAAAAAAAACTCATAACCTGCATGCAGTATAGTATCTGATAGGTTTATTGTGCAGAATACTTCAGATTTTGATGTGGGAATTGCCGTGATGGATAGATAGAAACCTTCTTTTCAATGAACAGAGGCAAAAAAAAAATAGTCACATACAATTCAATGTCAGCACTCAATTTTCAAACATAGGTGCTTTAACAGTACTGCCAAATCTTGCATTCGGTCTATTAAATCAGTACTTAGGCAAATAAAACAGCCATTTGAGTGACAATTCCAACATACTAATGAGATATTCAGATGTCAGCAATTGAAAAATACCCATTGGCCTTTTGAAATTAAGCCAAGGTTGGTTCCAGGCTATATTAAGAAGGCTTAAGACTTTACAGAAGGATCAAAACCACTTTTGAAATATCTGAATTTTTCTGGGACAGAGGCAGACTGGATCAGATTTCTTTGTGAAGTTTTCTCTGTTTACCTATATTCCATTTGTTTTTTATGTAAAACGTTCTTTTGTCACTTTATTTGGAGATGAAAGGTCAGCCTTACATTTTACTTTTTTAGGAAATAAACAATTGGAAATTTTATCTTTAATTATGACTGTAACTTATGAGAATAAACCAAAGTATGGTGCCATTCTTGTTACAAATTTATTAAACAGTACAAGTGTGCTGTCTACAAACCTTCATTCTTACTAGAAGCCCACAATCCTAAGCTCTTTCTAAACAGATTGGAAAAATTCCTGCACTAGATCTAAGTGAAAGATAATACAAATAGTACAAAACAGAAGACATGGGAAAAAATTCACCAACAAAATAAGCAGTATTCTTTGTGAAGCATAAGCCTTATCATTCACAGGTTCATCAGAGCAAAGAGGTTTTAAGGAGGAATTTGAAGTGGAACAATGATGTGTTATTTAACACACAAATTAGCTCTGATATTAATGGGCATGATCTCTGCCTATTCTGATAATGTAATCTATTGTAACTTATTTGCTAGCTCCTTGAAATTGCTAGGTACCCATTTACTGGATTAATTAATTAAACATATTTAAATTATGCATTAGTCATGGCTTTAGAAAGTTAGAGTAAATAACATAGGCTTTATTAATTTTCCCTCTCTTGTAATTCTCCTATTCCCAGTCTCTAATTTTCATTAATTTTACTTTCTTTTTTTTTCTTCCTTTTAATTTTTTGTTATTTTTTTTTTAAATACTATCGTGTCACCACTGGCTGAGAAAAGAGCAAGTGTCCTTTCTCTGAAGTGACACCAGAACTGATCCATGGAACAATTGAGCATAGGGTTGCCCTTAGGGATGGAGTACACCCAGTTTTCCCTATGGGAAGTTGTCAAGGTTGGAGGCTTAATTAAAGCAAATTTTTTTAATGCAAAATATTTTCCACCACTTTTATATCTTCTGCATTGGTCTGCATTCGTACAGGAGACAGAGAAGTGTAAATGTCAAACATTCACTTCTGTTTAAATGGGCTCATTATACCACAACATGTTGAGGTTTTTTCCCTACCGGCCGGTTCTTTTCACTGTCGTATCCTGTAAGCACTTTCTTTGCACCTGCCTGAGGAGACTAATCCTCTATTAAAACATGTTCAAACTGAGTGAAGGCAGAAATAGCAGTCATTTCACTCAAAGAAAATGAATCAAAACCTTGTAAAAATAAATAAATCAGGGTAGCTTTGGTGAAGACGTTTGGCTGTTTGGTCTGTACTTGGAGCTTTGTTACCTCACTATTTTCCATCTGGAGAGCAGGCTTTGCCCTTAGGGCATGGGCCTATTTTGAACACAGTGTGAAGAAAACTCCCCAGATGTAGGCTCTCAGCAGTGTCATGGGCATGCATGCCATACAGATATCACCAGTCTGGGGCGCAATCTATCTTCACAAGTGATCACCCCAGAGACTCGCCATAGTCTCATTTTCTTCTCCAGGAGCATGGTTATTGACTTAGATGGGACCATAATTATGAATAATAATATCAGTAATGTTTGCTAACTCCTCCCACTTTGGTTCACTGTTAGTCTCCACAGGGAGCTGTGGGAACATTGCAGAGGAAAGTGATGTCACTGACCAGTCTGTTGAGGAAATAATCTGCCCTTAGCAGATAACAAAGAACTACAGTCTGGCAGGGTAAAGGAAGAGGGAAAATCTGTTCTGACATGGTAGATGAGCAGGCTAAATTCTGTGTGCCTGAACTGCACAATCTATGAGCACAGATCCCATGGGGCAGCCTTCATCAGTATAAAGTATTGGACTAAGCACAATGCACAATGACCATATTAAACTAGAAAAGTACTCATTGCAACCGCTGCTTGTGAAGCCATGTAGATAATTTATGATACAATATCAAACTTTTCTTGAACCAAACCCACATATGCTAATGACACTAGTATAAAATCATGGATAAACACTGAACTGTTTAATCTGAAGGCAGTAAAATTATATGAATAAATGTGCCAGTTCATTCTAGTTGCAATGAATTTTCCTTTTTTTTTTTTTTTTTGGTTTATATCTTTCTAAGGTGGAGCTATGAATGGATTCTGTTGACATCTGATATCAATATATCTTTTATAAACAAAAAAGTCACCAGAAAATTCAATGCTGACAATGTTCTCTCCTATTTGTATAACTTTTGTTCTTACTCAGTTTGCAACATCATCTCAAGAGATGTTTTATATTTCATGTTTGATCAAGAAATTTGAAATCCCTCTATCACAGAACTGATAGAAGCATTGTCCAACTTCCAACATATACATCATATTACAAACATATCCATCACAAGACCGCACACTGAAGTGAATATGTGGTATATTATTTTATATAGGTCTTAACTACCTTGATATCCACAACCTGATATATGCTGAAAAGATTCCTTTCATAACGTTTCCAAAATACAGTTAGTGCTAGCACATTTCTGAAATAGTGACTGCATGGAGCAGTTGGGGAGCTGATTGTGATTTTGATTATAGATTCCTACTAATGAGTAAAAATGCTAAGAACCCATTTACATTGCTTCACAGGTTTAAGTAGACAAAGAAATTGTACCATATCAATCATTTCACATTTTGAGCAGATGAGTATCGGTATGGCAGACTTTTCCTCTTTTCCTATTATCATGTGTTTGGGCATCTGAACTTGGTTCTGATACGGAACAGCATAAAAAATGATACTCCACCAATGAGAAGAAAATGGAAAGTTCAACAGACTGCTAAATCATAAGACCTGCAGATGTTCAAGAAGAACAATTTATATACCAGCTTGTGCTAATGACTGTACTTTAAGACAAATAGTCTCTAGCTTTTGGAGACTATTTTGAGATCTTATGCCTACGCAGTAGTGTAATTCAAACTATGAAGCAGTATTGTTCTAGTAGAGGAAAACATTACATATTTGTAACAGTAGAAGTTTTTAAGATCTTGGAAAAAATGCATTACTAACTGTATGGGAACTGTTAGGCCACAGCTTGAATAAGTGATTGAGCACCTGGTGAAGGGGCATAGTCAGCCCTGGGAGCACAGGTGGAAGTAATTCACCTGTGCTACCGGAAGGGATATATTCTGGCTCCACCTCTCTCTAAGCTTGTTTAAGGGCTGGGAGCTGTAAGGGAAGTATCTCTACTTGGTGGTTGCCTGTTTTGTAGTGTTTGGTAAACCCTAATTCTTTGAAAGGGGTAAGTGATTCTTTCTTTATTACTGGATTGTGACTGCTACCTTTCTTGGGTTTAAAGTAACTATATCTGCTGTTGCCTATCCTTACACTAATGTTGATGAGTTATTACTGTTTTATGGTGTTTTTTCGCAAAATTAAATACTTATTTCAAATGTCATATCTATACAAAGAATATACACCCATAAGTAATTTAACTTGAAGATTTCAGAAAGTGTATCTGGGTACAGTATTTGTAACAGCTTAGCAAGTTACTTTCACTAAAAATGTGCTAGTTGTTTTCTATGGCTCTTACCTAAAATATCCTCTATTGTTTTGTTGTTGTTGTTGTTTTTAATCTTTTTAAATGCTACACTATTCATTCCTGAATCTCTACACTCCATGAAATTTCAACACAATAATATAGTCTGTGATGAAATTCTACTGACTTTCAATAGAGTTAATCCTGAGGTGAATAAAACATGACATTTTATTGTTCTGGTCACCTTGTATAGTAGCCTTTTTTCATTTATAAAATGATATGGTTTAATATATTCTTGTCTTCAGTACTGCCTTTAATAACAGTTGTAAATAAGCAAAGCTTGTATGATGGTCCTATTACCTACTTATTAGCTTCAGATGCTATGATGAATTGTTCAGCATATTGAGAGATATGCACTTCAGGGGACCAGCATCTGATATATATATATATATTTGTGTGTGTGTATATATATACGTAGCTCATGTTAACATTAATGAAAAGCTTAGGTAGCATATCTCATTTAAACATCTTGCATACAACATGGATAAATGAAAGGCCTTTTACTATTTATTCAAAAGTGCATAGGATAGAAATATGCACACTCATGTCCAGACATGAGAGGAATATGTAGGTTATAAGCTACATGGTGAGAAAAGTCACAGATTCTTTCCATTTCATTCCATTTTGAAGGCCTGTAAATCACAGATGTCCTACTGTAGCCAATTTGAGAGACTACAGGGATACAAAAGACTTCTGCTGATACTGTCTTCAGGGATAAACGTAAAGCTTGTTCTCAGCCAGGTGATCTGTTACTGTAATGCAGTTCTTTTTCTGTACTCTACATGTACAGCCTTTCTCAGTCTCTCTTTTCCAGCCCAGAATTCTCCTTTATGCTCCCTTGAAATCCCGGTCTTTGACTCAGATCTCTCAAAGTCTATTTGGCCGAGGAATATCCTTGCTTCCTGCTGCTCAATACCCTGAGCAGGGCCCTAATTTGCTGCTTGAGTTAACTTCATCCAGGCCATTGGGCTCTTGTAAATCCCATCACAGGGACTTTATGATATTCTTAGTTTTATTTTATTCTGAAAACCCTAGTGCCTGAGGTTATCAGATTATGGGAGTTTCATTTCTCAGTGAAAACACAAACCTCAGAAGCTACAAACGCAAGAAATAAATAAGAATCTAAATTTTAGCTCTTGAAGGGGTTTTAATCTCGTTATTTTTGAGACAAGCCCTTGATTCTTCCAGAAGCATAAATCAGGATTGTTAAGCACTTAGCTATTCTGTGCAACTCTGGTGTGAAAAATATTTTTTCAAGAAAATTAATTTTATAATATTTCAACTCATTGTTCCATGTATTTCAAGGAAAAATGTCAGTGCTTTTCATGATATTAATATCTACCATTTTCTGTTTTGCCATGTCTAGTATCTTAAGCACAGTACTGTTGAAGTCAACTGTACAACTCATAAATTCTGTCTACCTAATGACATCTAATGGTTTGTAATCTCTAAAGACTGTAGGTTTAACTGACAAATCTAAGGATAGCATTCCTCTCCAAGAGAACACACAGAGTGACATGAATATTTGAAATTATCTCAGAGCAAATGCTAAAAGGGGAGAGGTATTTCAATGGAATTTCTTTGGAATTGTTTGTTAATTTCATAAAAATGCTTAAGAAATTAGAATAGATTTTGAAATGAGGATCCAGCCAAACTTCTCTAGTGTAATGCTCAGACACAGTAAACAATTACATTACATAATCTACCCATCTGAACAGAAATTATAATTAAAGTAATGCATTGGTGTGCTTCATTGATTTATGAGTTTGTTTAATGATTTCTGTTAGAACAACAGAAGCCATTTTGTGTTCACAGAATTTAAGAGACAGTATATAGTTGCATGACCTTTTTCTAAAGAGAAGTAATAATACTGGGCTATTTAAAGAAATTATAGAAGTGTTGTTTTAAAAAATATTACAGTAATTTTAAAATAACATTCAAAAAAAAAATTAATTGTCTTTGTGTGCAAAGTTGTTCCTCTCTTTCATTCTACCATTACAAAAATAGAGGAATCTGCATAGTTAATGCCTTTTGCACTAGAAATATTAATTCCTATTCCAAAATAGAAGAATCCAGGGCTGAATTTATCCAAGTTTGGTCCAGATTCATCCCAGAAAAGCAACCCATGTTCTTACCTGGAAGGTGGTAGCTCATACTCCCCATTCAATTACAGTTTTTCACTGCCATTTGGATTGCCCACCCAAAATCAGAGTTCTGCTATGTGAATTGTGGTTAACACATACATTGAAATGCAGTCTCTGACTCAAAGAACTTATGAACTAAGAATGCAGTTGGGGAAAACCCAAGTGTACAAACAAAAGCATATAAATAACAACCTCCTGCTGAAATCCAAGGAGATTTTACCCTCTGTTTCATGCTAATTCTCAGTGATACTGCAAAATGTTGCCCACAAAGAACAAGCAAATATATTATCTTGCTGTTTTGGAGATGGGGAGCTGAAGCAGAAAATGAAGTGTATTATCCTGCTCTGTGCAGGAAGTTTGTGGTAAAATTGAGTATTAAAAACATGAAAATAGATTTTTGCAGCAGGACAACATACCTGATTCCTTACTATGGATGTATTCTGTTCTGCCCTCAACAGTTCTGTAATGGGAGAACTGTTATAGGAGAACCCACTCCTAAATATGAATCCATTAGTGGTGGTGAAATCCACATTAGATACTATGAGTAAATAGTATCAAATGACTTCAAACCTTGACACAGCAGGAAGCATCCTGAAAGTGGGGAAAGAGTCTTTAAAATTAGCTGCTGTAAAACAAATGGAAAGGTCCAGAGGGTACATTTGACATTTATCTGTGTATTTCCTCGCTTTTGTTGTTTTCTTTCATTGTCCTATCATTCCATTCCCCTTGATTTTGTGTAAACTTCCTTGTTTGTTTGCTTTTCTGATAACTTGTAGAGTAAACAACTCATTTGGAAAAGAAAATGCAGCTGGGAGAATAAGGTGGGGGAAGGGTTTCTAGCTGGAATACTTTCAACATGCCATCATAGTTGCTTGTGACTTTGAGCACTGTGAAACATTTGTTTGCCTGCCTTTCTTTCCTTGCTTTTCACGGTCCTCTTCAATTTCCCAAGCAGCTGAGAGAGAATCTCCTGCAATACTAAACACATTTTCTTATTTACTGTTAAATCAACACTTCCACACGTAACAGAGATTGCAAATGTCAATATATCTTTTTAATTGAATGTGAAACTTGCCACTTAAGTTTGTAAGTCCCTTGAAGTCCCAGAGCCCATTTTGGATAGGGCTGACAGTTCAGAGAATAAAAGGAACAAAAATAGAAAGCTCTTTCAATCAGAGAACCAAATGAAAACACTCCTTCAGTTCTCAATTATACTTCTTCCTGTGTATTTTGCCTGCCAAAATCCATAAGTCACTTAAAGAATAACATTATGATCTAGAGAACAACTTTTTATGTCTTCTTATCATTTTAGTAGCACAGTTGTCTTAGACAATTGTAATTTTTGTATAACTACAGAGGTGAAAAAGGTACTGGGAATTTAGGAGGAGGATGAGCCTTCAATTCTAAGATGGACTTTGTCTTATCAGCATTTTGTTCCCATTACCTGAAGACACTAACATTCACATTTAGAAGGTGAGGAATAATAACGTTTACAGGTGGAAGCATGCAATAGCCCTATGGAAATTGTTAGGAATCTTTTCACTCTGAAACAAACGGTAGTGTCAATCTAATAGTGACCTGTAGTTTCACAAGTACTAAAAGAGTAAAAGTACAGATAATGGATATTCTGATGTGTGCTTTTTCAGGTCTGGGCACATGATGACCATCACCATTTGATTCCTTCACAACACTGATTAATAATAAAATATGATTAATAATAAAATACTGTGCTTGCATAAAAAGTATTTAAAAGACATGCAATGGAGATTGGCAAAATGTACACTAATGAGAAAAGGAAATAGGAGAATACAAAACTCCTTTGCCATGTGAAAGTTCAGACTGCCCTGTAGAACAGCAGTGGCTAGGGAAAGTCAGCACCCCTGTGATCTGTGAAATTACCAATGGATAGAGAATCGCATTGGCCTCTCCAGCTTTTTATTCACCAACTTGGTGTGAAAGTCAAGAGGCAAAGAAACAGAAGAGTCTCTTTTGCTCTCACTTCAGAAATACTGCAGGAGCTGACACCCACTGCGCTTTTTAAAGGCTACTTAAGTCCTGAAGCTCTGTTAAATTTGAGTACCTTCTTGTGCAATCTTTTAGAGCAAGGATCAGTAGATATCATTCCAGGGTTCAAAAGACTGTCCAAAAATTTTTATGTTTTTCTATTACTGTAGTCATTTTGTGTTATTGCAGAGCTTATTTCCTGTCTGTACCATTTTCAGGTAATATCTGGATTTTATGCAACTCTGACATTTGCTTATCTTTGTGTATTGTGGGGTCCACTGAAGTTAGGAGAGCTCTTTAATATACTGTGTATCAGATTAGGCACTTCTGTAATTCCTTGAAAGATCAATACACAACCAGCACCAATGTAAAACTTTATCATCATTATTGGCAATAATTGTCAAATTCTTAGTATTGTCAGTAGAGACTGCCTTAAATCTAGCAATAAAAAAAAATCAGATTTTGCTTTAAAGAGCAGTTTGAAAGCACAGCTTTGAGTGAAAGCAGAGTATCAGTGTGAGTATGAAACTTATTCAAGCTGTCAATCTAGATGCCTTGTGTCAGTTAACATGTCTAGCTTTAGTGTTATTGCTTATTTGCATGTTTACCCAAATGTAGGCCGGCACTTTCTAGCATGTGCTTTCTTCTATTGAACAGCTTCCCTGAATCATACATAATTGAGTGGTATGTATCTGTGAGCTTATACCAAGCAAACCTTTAAATGTAGGCAAGTCGAATTGGCTTTGTTCTGTATGTCTTCCAACTCCCCTCACTATTTCAGGTAGTGGATATTCCTGTACCACTCACTAAAATGCACACTGTACTTAAATACAGAAAATTCCACCTAGGTAGTTTTGCTAAAGCAGTAAAATAAATTTGACATTTTAGTAGCCGTCAGTCTACATAATGAGGAACTGTGCAATGCATTTCAGCAATAGCAGTATCTCTTAGCCATCTGGGCTAGTAAATGAAAATGAAGCTTAATATGCATCATGTAAAATACAGAGTCTAGGAGCAGTAAACCAAAACAAGCAAAGACAACAAAGACTATTAAACAGCAAAAATGTACAGAATGCTGATAATGTAGTTTGGGAGATTACTGTAGAAGTGTTGATGTCTTCCACTGTGGCTGCATGACAAAAGGCAAATGTGAGGGATAAACTGACCCTTGAGACAAGAAAGCAAAGCAATACAGAGAACCTGATCTGTATTAACCACAGTGCAGTTTAGTATAAATTTGTCAGGGAGAGCAAAGTGCTTTAAGGTAGGATTATGACTTTAGGCAAGTCATATTTCATAAACAGCACCTGCCAACAACAGCCACAGAAAGCATTTTTTAGTATTGAGCCCACTGAAAAATCATCCTTCTCTTCTCATTTTTACCCTCAGCAGGAAGGTTTTAGAGAGGCAGTAATTAAGAGCAATTAGGAGTAAAAGGAACAGCTGTGGCCTAGCTGCTGGGGCATGCACAGAGTTTGTTTCTGGACCTATTGACACAGTCACCAGTATCCAGGTGGGGTAAGATGGTTATGGTCTTCCTGTGCTTGGATGTTTCCATATTAATTGGTGTGTGTGGTTGTTTTGTTGTTTCTGTTTTGTTTTTTTTTTTTTATTCCAGTCTGGGTGGAAAGTCTTAGCCTAGGGGGAGTACTTGTAGGAGTGAATCACAGAATGGCTTGGTGGGTTGGAAGAGCCCTTAAAGATCATATAGTTCCAAGGCTGCTACCCACCAGATTGGGCTCTGCTTGATCCTATCCAAACAGCCTTGAACGTCTCCAGGAACAGGGTTTCCACAAGTCTTCTGAGCAGCCTGTTTCAATGTCTCATCACTTCCTTAGATTTTTAGGTGGAAACCTTTTACTAACTTCAATCTTCTCTCTTCTAATTTAAAACCATTCCCGCCTGTCCTATCTGTATCTGTCCATGCAAAGAAGTTGGTCACCTTCCTGTTTATAAGTTCCCCTTAAGTACTTGAAAGCCACAGTGAGGTCTCTTCAGAGCCTTCTCTTACCCTAGCTGAAGAAGCCCAGCTCCCTCAGCCTAACTCTGTAGGAGAGATGCTCCAACCTCTTCTACATCTCTGTGGACTCCTCTGGACCTGCTCAAATAGCTCCCCATCTCTTCTGTTACTTCCGAGGCCACAAAATGGCTGCTGTCCTCACAAGGGGCAGCACTGTGTCTGGGCAGCAGAGGGAGGTGGTTTGCTTGCAGGAAGATCAAATCAATTTAAGGAGAGACTTTGGCATTTTCTCTTCATAGGACACTTTCCTGGAAGGTATTGGAGAAAGTTGAAGAGCAGAAAACAAGTTCACAACAAGCTTTTTCTGGTGAACTACTGCTCTGTGCCTGGCCATCTGTTACTGAAGTATCCACCTGAGGATCTGAGGATTCACATAGCACTTCTACCCTTCCCCAACACTTGCCTAATACCCTTTCTGTCAGTAAAACTTAAGAACCAGAACCTGCTGTCATTAGTTCTTGGCTCCCTGTCACCATCATTCTTTTCCCTAATGCTGTTTGTGTTTCTTATGTTCTGTTATTTCTCAGTGTTTCTCTGAAGATGAGAGTTGGCTGCATTCCTTCCTGAAGGGCTATGCCAGTGGTGGGTTTGGGCTCACTGTACTTTGCCAAGGCCTCTGTGAAGAAACAAGTCTGCTAAAAAGTACATGAAACAAAAAATCCAACAACAGAAGGAGCAGGCAGGTAGGTCTTTGGCCTGCCACTTACTTTAAGAACTTTCTTAAAGTGATATCCTAGGTTGAGGCCTTCAGTGATGAAGCTATGAAATGGTTAGCTGCTAATGCCCTGTGTCTTTCTTGGTGTGTGCAGTGCAGAGTACATCCCCTTCTAGTAGGTTCTGCTTTAGCCAAACAAATACTAATCTTGGTGCTCTGTAAAATACAGTGATCTGTAGAATTCTGTGACTTTGTTCTTCTTCCTGATGAAAGAAAAGGATTTGTAAAGTTTGGCTCTCTTACATAAAATGTGTGCTAATGATTTACTTACCAAAAAAAAAAAGGAAAGACTAATAAATATATCCCTAGATGGTATTAAAAAAAAAAACTGCTGAACTTAAGATACCAATGATTCTTTTGGATGTTTGTTTCCTTACAGTAGTACACTAGGCCATGTATTTTCTTATTAATAACCCAATTTTGGTATAGCGTAGCTCTCACATGTAGCAAGTCACATCATCTGAAAACTACAGTGGTTTTCAACAGCACAACTTGAAATGTTTGTTCCCCAAAAGATTGTTTTAATCCATAGGCCTTGTTTTGATTTCTAAAGTGGTAGAGAAAGTGAATTACTGGGGATTTCAGATGTATGTTTGCCCAAGATCAAAATGATGATGAGTTGCAATTGCTCTTAAAGGTGTTCAGGTCTTTTGTTACTTAAGAAAGGAGGAAAGTCCAGCAGCATAATTAAATACACTGCTATTATGCAGTATCTTTTCATGTGGTACTTCAGTATGTCATTTGATTGTGCAAACATCTCTGAAATGAGAGGAATTCTTGCATCACTAATTCCAACTAAATGTATTATTCTCTTTATGACATGCATTGGCATTCTACAGAAATGGTAAGAATAAAATGTTTCCAAAGCAAGTGTAATGATAGAAATTCTCTGGTAAACACTTAAACTTTTTTGTGGATTAACTTTACTCTTCAGAGATCTATTAAAGGGAAAAAGAAAGGCAGTACATCACCACCTTCAGAAAGGTGATATGGAAAAGTTGCCTTTGAATGAAACCAGCATGGGGAAAAAAAGCTCTCATCTGCTGAAATAGGTTGCAATATGTAGTCCTGTGCTGGTAGAAAGCAAAACGAAAAGCTGACTGGCTCCCCTGTGGTCCCAGATAATCTGAAGATGATTGAGTCCTGCTTCTGTTTCTCTAGAGAAACAGAAAAAGGTGAACAAAATAATTCACAATAACTGTTTAACTGCTTAGACCTGCATAAAGGGAGGATTTTGCACTGAATAAAGAAGAGAAGTTAAATTATGCATATACAATCCAAGTATTTGATGTGTGTTATGGCCCAGTAAATGACAGCTCTGTTCTGTGTGTGCTTAGCATTTCTGGCTGGTGGTCTGTAAGCTTTTCAGAACATCCAAACAAATTCAAACATCAGGCACATAGAGAATTCAGGCCAATGAAATCTGAATTATAACATTAAAATAAATAAAAGCAACAAGTGCTTCTCCCAGGGGAAATAAGAGAAGATGAGATGATAGTCTTGGGTAGAATGATGGTGCCCTTGAAATCTGTTACAATTTTTTTTTCCGATTTTGACCAAAAAAAAAAAGGAAGCGGCTCTGAGTTCTCATTCTGACTCTCCCTTAGCCATGATATGTGACTTTGGCAAGAGTAATTGGCTCAAAGTTGACAGTGCACCTGGATTCTTCCTGAGCACCTGTATTATGCTGATTTCTGTGAGGATAAAAATTTATTTCTGAATATATTGGTACTTATTAAACTTATAGTACAGTTCATATTCAAGACTTCTTGGGGCAGGCCTTTATTTTACAGTGCAGTATACAGGCACTTCAAGAGTGACTCAAGGACTGATATTCAAATTTGTGTTGCCTTGGGAGTGCTAGGAAAATCTGGCATTCTATTTTATAGAGTCTGGCAGCTGGAACACCATATTAATTTCCTCTAATGGGAATGTGAATTTTGTGAGCTCTTGATTGCTAGATGTAAATAACATTTTACATATAGGGACCAGTGATAAAATACTCTTTTAAGGACTTCTTGCTCTTCTTTGTCTATGTCAGAGGCTCCTTGCTTATACACGGGTATAGCACTTGGCCAGCATGTGACAAGAATCTCCCTAAGAGGCGTCACAATTTAAAGCCAATGGAATGGAAAGACAGGCTACATTTTCTGATTTCCCATACTTTAATATTTGTTATGTTTAAGTACATTTAAAGGCCTCAGAGAATCACTGATTGGGTGCAGTAAGTTTGCTCTCTAATTACATGATCTTACTGGGTACTAATATAATTATGTTTTCAGTGCAAATGAACTTAATGTTTTTGTTACTTTACCACATGTTTGGTGGGATGAGAGGTGTATGATTTTTTTATAACTCCTGAAAACTTTGTGACTCCACTGTTACTAACATGCCAATAAAATGATTAGCTGCAGGCCTGAGCTTTAGTTAAAGGCATCCTAATACACCCTGTAGTTTTGTAGATGGACTTTTGCATTGAGGAAAATATGGAAATATGACTGAGAAAGGGGTAGAAAGTGAGAGAATGCTGTAGTTAAAATCATATGCAGTACTTTCTTTAGTATCCCCAATTAATTGCAGGCAAAAACAGTCCCGTTAGTTGTGTGCAGAACTCAGGTACTTCAAGATGTCTTGTAATATAGACTCCTAATTGATTTTATTATTCTTTCCCTCTGCACTGAAGGCAAATCCATCTCTGCTGTCTGTGGTCTCTTAGTTTGTATAGATGTTTGTTCTTTGCTGTGGTAAAGTTGTCTTTTTCCCAAATCTATAGCAATACATTTTGCTGTTGTTTGAGTTCTATTTTTAAGCTTTTTGTAGAGTTTTTCTCCTCAAACATTATAATATATTTTAAATGTGTAGGTGAATAATTATCCGTAACATTCAGTACTGCTTGAGCTGACTTGATATCAGGACAACATTGTGATAAACAGCCTTTGGTCTCAATTCTGTCCTTTTTTAGTATTTAAGTTCAAAACCCACATTTTTTTTGGCAGTGAGTCAGACTTCAAGAATGCTACCTTCAGTCATGTTTAGCAGGCAGATTTTTATGCTGCTTGTATTCCTGGGCAAATAGTTCTAACTAACAAAACTGCACTGAATATATTATCCATAAAATACAGAATTACAGAATTATGCTTTGCATCATCAAGGAAAAATGAATAAATAACAAATGTCAATAAAAAGCCACTCAGTCTGCAAGCCTAGTAATATATCTTGTAAAAACAAACAGTACACATTTATAACTGTGGTCAGAAATTCCCACTGTGTTGCAAGCATGATGATTACAGCAAGAGGTGTAAGAATGATTGGAATTGGACCCAATTTTGGCCCAGTCTACAGAAATAGAGCAGTTACTTTGGAGTCTGTTTGTATGTACAAAAACAGATATTTTTGTTCCACAACAAACACCCTTGTGTTTAAATGTAAACTCTGAAGCTTTGAAATTACATAGACATGAGTATGTTCAAAAGTCTTGCTGATCTCAATAGTTAAATCTTGGTAGAAATCACACCTGAAGTCATGCAGATTTTGCAGCATCCTGCTGTATCCTTTTATGCTCTAGCTACAGTTTTTATTTATGCTGCTCTACTGAACTGTACTCTCTCTTTAGGGTGTCTGTAAATGAATATTGTGATTCCTCACCAAATTGAGGAGGAAGGAAGGTAAAGGAAATTTTTTACACTTGTGATGCTTACATGAGAGTTGTAACATATCTACTATTCTTGTGAAAAGAAATGAGAACTTTAAAGTGAAGAAATGTATCTTAAAATCTAAAAATGCACACTTTAAAATACATTTTGGTACTTCATGGCACAAGTATTGATTGGATGGACTTGGGAAGTGGGGCTGTCAACATAGAGCACTGAAGAAATCACTTCAACACTGAACAATTCGTTTGCTAGGCCAGATTTGTAGGTTATTGTGTATGCTTCCTGGTGCTAGCATACAAAAGAAAAGAATCCTTTGTCAGTGAAAACATCCTCTAATTTGAAGAAGTGGCAACTGTATTGCTGTAGTCACTGGGATAACAGCTGGCACTGTCAACACTGCTGTACAGGGAGAGCTGTAGTGGTAGAGGTTTGGTTCTCATTTACAGCAGTAACTAGCATATGAGCCTCTCACTACTTTATTCAGCAAAATTAACAGAGACGCTTTAAAATACAAATGTTGTACATAAAAGAAGATCATAAGGAAGAAATAAGTGAATTTAATTTAGCATTTTACCATAACCATGTATTTAGAGACCAAGAATAATTGTGCTACTCTTTTTTTTAAACTGAAGTCACATGTTAAAAACATCTTAAAATTTGCAATAAGCATTGGCTCTTTGCAGAATGAGCTGTTAAACTGAGGCTTTAAAAAGCAAGAGACATCTCAGTTAAGGTGCCAGATGTTTCAAAGCTACAAAAGTGTTTATTTCACTATCTACTTCCAAATCATAATTTACTTACTGATAAGTTGACTGCCATTAGATTCATTGTTAAAAATTAAATTAAAAGTTATGGCAGAATTTATTAAAAGGCAGTATTTATGCATTCAACTAAATATTTTTATAGCATTTGTCACACCTTTATAAAAAGGTTACAGATAGAGGAAAAGTAACATGTGCCACATCCCAGCTGTTCTTGAGACTATCAAATTGCTCTGTTACCTGAATCTTGTATCCATTTAGTATGAAATTATTATTATTAATGCAATATTATTAATAAAATAGTAATAATTTTGTAAAGCATTCAAATGTTGGACATATTCTGCCAGAAGATACTATACAGAAAAACTGAAAGCAGTTTTCTCCCATGGATGAGCTTATTTTGAAGTGTTAGTTAATCTTAAAAACCAGATGCTGGGACATGAGGTTGTCGGGGAAGGTGGTAAGGGAAGAGAGGTTGTTCATGTGTGAATGTTAGCTTGCCTGCACTCTTCTCTAGGAGGAAAGCAATATTGATTTTTTTTTTCAATAAAGGGTGGAGACTGGATGGAGGAAGAAAGTGTCTTGAGTACATGAAGAAAAACACATTAAATAAGGCATTGCTAAGATGTGTATAATTCATGTGCAGAGTATACGGTAATACAAGAAGAACTGGACCAGAAATGGAATAGCATATTAAACTTTCTCATCCCTATTATTACTGTAACTTTTGCTGTTACAATAATGGTGAATGAAAGCAGCTTGTTTCAACTTGCAGAGCTGATGGCATGCTGTATGGATTCCCCAAAATATGGGTGCCATTGCTTAAAGTGCATCTGTTGCACTTCATCTAATACTAAAAATATATTCTCAGCATTAGCTGTACTTCCACCTGCCAAGAAAAGAAATGCATAGCTTCCTTGATTCTATGGTGAAACAAGGTGGTTTAGACACAGTTTGTACAATGCATGCTAGAAACAACAGAGAAGCCTTTAACTGAATACTTCCATATATTTAGGTGATCTCCAATAATATATTATTTCTACTGGCTTCTGTCCCTTTTGGATTGCAAATAAAAATGTAATTACAAGAAATTAACAGAACTTCATATTTTTTCTTTATAGGTGAAAACATTAGATCAGCCTTTTTCTGGTTTCTTCTGTTACCAGTCTCTTAAGAGGGGTAGGTAAAAGTAATATTTAAAAAAAAAACCTCAATTTTAGTAGTGTGCTTTGGCTATATGATCTATAACATCGGGTCATAGTAAAAACTATCCATTAAAATGCTGTTGCACATTAAGTAGATTGAAGCTAATGTTATCAGTTTCCTCTGAGATTTTACTGTTTCTGTGACCTCTTTGTTCCAGTCCTCTTAGGTAACTTAAGATTTCTTTTCTTTTAAAAAGCAACCCTTTCTTGGAGAAAGTTGATCTGTAGTTTACAAGTGAAGCTGCTTAAAATTGATCACTTCAGCAATGCTGTGCCACAAAAGTCTTTTGAAAGATTTTTTTTAAATGACACTGTTTTACAGAACCTTTTGAACAGCTCAAAATAGAATCATTTTTATTAACTATAATTTTGCTCCCTGTATGCCATCTTAAAACTGCATTCTTTGAATATTTTTAAACATGAAATTAGCAATTGCTTTGTTCCATTGTTGAATCTACAGAACTAATTCTGGCAGTAAAGAGGAACACAACAAAATAAAAATGCAGGGCATAGTGAGGAAACATAATCTGAATGGGATTCTAGCAGGGCTTCGAACTGCATGTTATGCAGCTTTTCGCATGGCTCCAGTTTCAATAGTACTACAGACACTACATAAAATTGTAGATAATTTCATAAAATATTTATCTAGTACTGTGTCACTTGTGAAAGCAGATCAGTTTAGCTTTATGGTATACAGTGTTTTTTTCATTATCTGAATACTTAAATTATTATAGGTGAGATTAAGTCTATTAGAGATGGTTTAAATGATTAAAAATAGCATTTATTAAGCTAAAGTAGAATTTTTCCTTAAAACTGTTGAGGAGAGAGAAGGGAATGAGAAGGAATAGTCTTGAGTTTTTAGAGAAGTTTTATTTTATTTGTAACTTTTTTTTAAATCATACATTGCAGTGAATGCAACTGTGTGTGTTCTCTGCTCTTTCCATAGAATGGCTTGGGTTGAAAGGGGTCTTAAAGATAATCTAGTTCTACTTCCTCTGCTATAGACTGGCACACTTCCTGCTGTTGCTGTCATTTCAAGGCAGCTGCAGAGAGGACCCAGGAGGTGACAGTGGCCTGGGGGATACAGCTTGCAGGTAAAAGTGGTACTATGCATTCAGAATGTAGCTACATTAAACAGAATTTTAAAGCTTTAGAACAATACATCCTTGCCAAGCAAGTTTCACCAAGAATTAGTAATGGCAATGATATCAGAATATTAAGGACACTTTGTCTTTAGTTGTAAGATTATAGTGAAATAATACCTCTAGTCATGATTTATAGATCCCAAGTACTTCAGTTCTTGTGGAAGAAGTGCAAGTTTTGTCATTTACTGACTTTGTAAAGGCAGCCCTTAAAAAAATCAAGGTCAACTTTCTCAAATGTTCTGATTTTTCAGAGGTGCCATATATGCACTTGTACTGTCTTCTTCAGAGCTCCTTGTATACAACTTGACCAAAATCTGGGCTGAAAGACACTGAGAAGCAAAGGTTTGGATGGTTCTTGATGTTTTCTTGGAAGGAGTTAGAAGTGCTTTGTCAGATAGATGAACTTAATGTCAAGTAGCTGCTCTTCTGTTGGTTGGTTCAGGTGCATAAAAGGTGGAATTAAATACCAAGTGGTTATTTTTTGAAGAGGAGTTAAGGCAAGAGTTGAATTCAAATGCAGCTTTAAACCTGGATCTAGGTTTATAACAAACACCTTAAATTGTGGAAAGTTATTTCTGAAAGTCTTTAATTACTGGAAAATATTTGTGGTTTTACTGCATGTTCAACATCTTAATCATAAAGGCAAGTTTAAAAAAAAACTAAAAAAATCAGTCTTTTTTTTGAAGCTATGTTAGGACATTTACAATGCTTAAGTAAAGATATCTTGGAATATTTTACCTTATTTTTACCTACCGGAATTTACAAATAATATCACTTAACTGCGTTTTTCTTACTTGGCTGAAAGTGTATTTCTATCACTAACTCCCTAATATGCTGTAATGTGATATTCAATACAGTTGCTAGTTGTGAAAATAGATAAAATAGTTTTTAGAGCTAATTATGTTGCTGTTTTGCTTTTGGAAGTAACTGTTGGCCTTTAAGAATCTGTGCATAGAAAGCGGGCGGCGGGAATGTATGCAATATTTTGTTTAATTTTAATGACTAGAGTGTGAAGGCCAGGCTAGTATCAGTGCTGTTGAATTATTATAGCAAAATCATTGTGTTATTTTTATGACAGTAAAAGTATCTAAGACCTTACCACAATAACGTCAGACTAAAAGTAAACCAACATAATATGAATATTGCAATATACAAATAATGGAAATATCACTCTATCTGGATAAAGCAAATGGATCTTATTTGCCAGAGATCAATATGATTGTTATTATATTTCTAGATATCTATTCTTGTATGAATTTCCATCATTGATAGTGACAATAACAAAGCCATGACAGTAGCCTCTAAGCGAAGTTATCAGTCCATTATTTAACTCTAGTCATTATCTATGGATACATAGCATCTAGCTTCTCCTGGTCATAGAGAAATTGTAGATTCATAATGTAAGGAAAGGAAGCATAGTTAACACAGAAGCTAGATGGTTCCAGAGAACTTGTGTTCATATGTTTGGCTCTAGGTATTCCTTTTGTATGCTGAAAGTGACTGGGCATAAATTTAATTGAGTTTTCACATGCCATCTAATAATACTTTACTCCCCTAGGGTTCTTCTGCAACCCAGTCTCATCTATTTTCACCAGCTTCCACTCACAAATGCCAGAAGACCAACTTAATGCTAATAAAGTGTCTAGTCTGGCAGATAAACCCTCAAGGAAGCAAAAAGAATTATCTATATTAGAGTGGCATTTCAGAACTAATCCCACACTCCAAAAAGTGGCATATTTGGGCCTAGAGATCTGCATTAAATAAGCAGGAGGTAAATTTGCAACAGAAGACTTATTCTGTCCTCCCTGAAGGAGTCTGTTATTTGAGAAGCCTTGTCCAGTAATGTGATGTGGGTCTGTGGGTGAGCTGAAGTACTTCTAAGTCCAGTGAGGATCAGATAGCGTTGTCTTGTTTGATTTCTTTTTATTAGTTCTGCCTTTGAGTTTGTGATATAAGAAAGAATAAACTGATGAAGTCTTCTAAAACTGCGGGATTTGGGAGTTTAGGTATAGAGGAATTCTGTTTCCTATTGGCTGTGCAGCAGAGAGAAAGGAATCACCTACCTGGTATGGAAGCTGAGGTTCAGTACACTAATTATAGCTAGGAAGAATTATCTAACACAATCCTTTCAAGCATGGTTCCCTGAACTGTGACTCCCATGTTTTCCATTAATATGTATGCTGAGGTATCTGTGGTAATCAGTCTGCATAGTAATCGATACTGAATGAGTGTAGCACCTCCAAGGTTACATGCTGCTCTAACATGTTTTCTGGATTTGTGACAAATTCCTAAATGGGTGCAAAAATCAGCTCAAGTCCAGACTGATTTTTGAAGTAGACTTTTCTTGGAAGAGAGAGGTTGTACCATATCATAGCTAGCACTAGCTTCAGCTTTTTCCTGAATTAAACAACAACAGCTTGTGAACCAAAACATTCTGTCCTATCATAACATGGCTTCTAATCATCTATTCAGACCAGTCTTCAAACATTATCATTGTGTTAATATTTGGCTTAAGTATTTCATATTATACCTTTCCCTACCTACCTACGAGTTGATGAGTTACAGCAATTCCTGGATGAATTTCAGAAATTGGGTATTCAAAAGAAAAAAAAAGTCCAAAAAATTCCAAGTATTAATGGAGGGCAGAGCAGGATTAACTATGCTGTAACTCTGCACTTCATTTTTAAGTGAAGTTGCTTTCCTTTAACAATATTTCTTGTTTTCATACACTTCTGATGCCTCTCATTGCCTTTACTAGAGAAAGAAATATCAAAAGGGCTGTTCTTGCAGATCTTCTGTTCTAAAGAGAACAAGAGATTTTTGAGAATTCTGTGGGAGTAATTTAATCTTAGACATTTCCTGAGTAATTTTGCAGACACAGAAGGGTGGCTGGTTCCGATTAAAGCCAGGATAAGAAGTTAAATATAGGCTGTACTTTGATATGAAATCTTCAGAGTCAGTACTGGTGGTAACCAGTTTTTAGCTATTTGCTGTCTGATTATGCCCCTGCAGTTTGCCCCTTCAGCTGTATCAGTGCTAGTATATGAGAATTGGATCTGGGAACTGATCTGGGTTTTCTTAACAGAATCTTCTTGCCACAGAAAGCTGGGAAGGTTAATAAAAGTACAACAGAAAACAACTCTCTTTGTTACAGACCTCTTCGTATTTACAAATAATGATGTTGAAAATAGTTTTATTTACCTATGAATGACTAATTACCTTATTCATGGAGTACATCTGCAGCAGAGTAAGAGTATCTCCTCCTTTTAATGAATTCTGATTGCAGGTTGTCTTTTATAAGAAAGTGGGAGTTAGGTCTTCCTGGCTGAACCAGGCTTGATGCCATAAATCATGTGGTCTGAGCAATACACAGCTAGGACTCTTCAGATGGTAATGTGATGTAGAAAGGATCTATTCCAGGAACTAGATCCTAGTTCAGCTTACCAGTCCAGGCAAATACAGTACAGTTCTTATAAATAGTCTGTGTTGAGAGTTCTGAGTAGAAATAAACTAAATAAACCTTTCTGTATGGCTTGTTTAGAACACCAGGATCATGTTTGAATGCCTGAGTCCTCTTCTGGATTCATTCAGTTCCTACCATTTTTTTTAAGAAACTTTCATAGAGCAAGAAGTTTATTGGGAACAATAGTTTTTAAATGTGCTCTGATTTAATATGGACTACCCCCTGCCCTGCTTGTTTGACATTTGAACATATCTGTTATTTAGTCGTAATGAGAGAGATCTCAGCAGGAATCCACAACTGTTAATAGTTATTTCTGAAGACTTAGTATGGCCATCTGATACTTGAGCAAAGTTGGGAGGCTCTTTTTGTGCCCAGTAGTATTTCACTGATGTAATAAAATGCAAAGTCAAAATTATTTCATTAGGGACGTGAATCAAATATGTGGAAACTCAGATCTCTGGAAAACTGTTCTGGCTACAAACTGACTGCTGTTCTGGATGATTATCACTTTCCCTGTGAAAGGGCGAAGGAAAATGGTTCAAGCAAATAACTTCAAAATTTGCTTTCTTAGAGTTTCACATCATCTGCATATGGAAGAAACAAAATCAGGTTAACACCCAAATTTAAACACAGAAGAGATGTGTTCTCATGATGTCAGTAATAGAAGTATGTGTAAAGCAGCATGTATATTCTGGAAAGGAAGCTAACCATTCAAGCCAAGAAACATAGTCTGGCACAAATCTTATTAAAAGTCCAAAACACTTGATGATATACAGATAGGTATAGCATAATGACACAAAGAAAAAGGAAAGGGGGGTTGGGCAGCTGTCTGTCCCTGCATTAGTAGAACCAGACAGTGCCAGCTAGTGTTTTTTATTGGGAGTAGCAAAAACAGGCAGTAACACAGTTCCACAATGCTATTGCTTTGTTTTACTCAGTGTCTGGAGTCAGCACAGTCCAATGCTAGCAACTACAGTGAGCATCTGGCATGAGTAGTGAACACAGGAACAGAATGGGAGATTCCTCAAATTATCAGGACTTGGGATCATATATGAAGAAATGCAGACCTATTGTCTTAAAATCACAGTAATTATAAAAGACTTATTGTGAAATAGTCAAGGCATTTTATGGGAAGCATACAACTAGTTCCTAAAGATCTTCTGGGGTAAGATGCAAGAATTGATTGTCAGTCCCTCTAAAATGCACTTGGATAGTAAAATGCAGAGGGGAAATAAAATCAGTTTTAATAGCTACATGTTCAGAGAAGTCATGATCTGAAAGTAGCTGCCTGTTTCCTGTGACGCAGTGCACAGTGCATAAGCAATCAGTAAAAATCTTTCTGGTTTAATTTAAAGGACTGTAATTTTTCTCTCTGGTTTATTTGTTGATCACATTTCGCATAATACAACAGAAACTAAAACACCTATTTATTGGGAAACAAGTAGAGGCCCATTTCAACAGGAACTTTCAGCCCTTATTGTGCATTGGTTTTTGGTGTAGAGAGGAAGTTTGTTGTCTTAAAATTGTCACTTATTTCATATTTTCAAACTTCCTGCTTAATCTCTTTGCCTAATGAGAAGGATTCATTGACTTCTATGGATATGTGTAACCAAAAGTAAATAGGGCCAAAGGAGTAATATGTTTGATGCAGAAGGCCCTCTTGTATAACTCCACAATGTGAGAAACCGGAAAGGTCTGCCTGGGTTAGTGGTAGCCCCACCTTTTCCTGAAATGTTCCTATGGTACACTTCAGTACCAGACGTAAATGTTGCTACCAGCCACTCTCCTAGCCCTTCCTACTGTTTCTCCTGGAGCCAGAGGCAGGAAGTCAAAGTAGGTGTTTGGTTATGTGGCAGAGGCAGGAAAACAAGCTAAGGTCTTGCTTCTGTTTTGTCTGTTCCAGAGTCCTTAGAAAACAGACTTGTCACAGAAAACATGGTCTGGGCTGTGGGATAAGTGTTATGCTGTGTGTTACCCTTGCCAGGGCTGGGCTGGCTGGCAGTGATCCTATTTTATCATTCTAGGAATGGAAAGTGCTTTTCCTTCTTTTTCCTCTTAAGGAAAAAATCCTTACTACCTTCCCTCCCTCACCCCTTACCACTCATTCTCATTTTGGGAAGCCTCAGATTAGATTTTTTGCCTTTTCTTTGAAGACAGTAGTTGATTATTCTCTTTCTAAACTCTTAGCTGCAGTGCAAATAAATAGATTAATAATTTCACTGTTACCATTGTGTTAACAGTCCACTGATTTATTTTTTTGTAAGAATTAAGAAAACTTCAAAATCTAATCAAAATTAGTAGTTTTTCGACTCATTAGACTCATTAGTTTCCTAATCTATCCAAAGAATTACTGCTTAATATCTTAATATATCTGCTTAGCAATGAGGATGGGGGGTGGGGGGGGAAGGGGCACCATGATGAATGACTGAAGAAGGACGTGCTTCAATAGAGCTCTGCTTTGGTCTGCAAATTAAGCCAAAATGAATTGGGCAGAAACATACTTTGAAACAATGTCCTCTTGCCCCCTCCTTTTCCCTCGAGTACATTAATGATTACAAGATGTGGGATACATATCTGAGCAGCAACAAGAGCCTGCCTCCTAAAGAGGAGAAGAATATGGGAATGTACCCAGAGGAAACGTAAGTTAGCCAACAGGCTCTTAGCATTAGGAAAAATACCATCATCAACAAGGGATTGTAATACCACACAAGTATCAAAGGCAGGCTTTGCTTCTGTATTTGTATTGTGATGATAATAGTATGAAGTAGCCACTCTCAAACAATTCTTTTTTTTTTCCACTGACATATTAAAATTCACTGACTTTCCTCCACTTGTTAACATAACAACTTGTGTTCCCTGAATGTTAAACAACTTCATAAGTCATCTTTATAGTTTTGAGGAAACTGAGGCATGGAGAGACAAATAAATAAATAAAAGGTGCAAATAGCAGGAGTAAAAAGCAGGTTCCTTGAAATTCAGTCCTACATCCAGTTTCTTAATTGTGTATCTACTGAGCAGCCTTTTGCCTCATCTTCAGTGACTTTTTTTCTTAGAAGTAAAGGAAATTTAAGAAAGGGAGAGACAGAACACAGTTTTCATGAAATGATATAAATCTGCCTTCCTATGCCTCATTATTTTCTTCTCTAAGGCATCTGTAAGAAAAGGAACATGTATTTTCTACCCCTTTCCCTGTATGCTGCGAATGTGTTTGTTCTGGATGGGCGGAGAGATTACAATCCCACCTAATAGCATTTCTAAGGCTTGTCCTGTTTGTCTTACAGTTTACTTTTTATGAAGTTATTGGGATGAGTTTAAATTTATTCTGGTATCTTTACTCAAAGAGTTAAAATTCTATATTGTATGTGTAATCCTTTTTATAAGCAGAGAATAGTGTTTGCTTGGTATTACTATTTTATTTTTTCATATCTTCATAAAAGAGCTACTCTGTGAAATAAACTGTTTCTAGTATTCTCAAGGTAAAGCAAAGTTGGAGAAAAGCTTTACTATCCTTGTCTTACTCTTGGACTGATGGTGTGATGGATGTTTGTAAAGATACAATGGCCACAAAGGTGTGGGGAGCTTTCTAAGATCCTCATGAGTTGTTGTAAATCTAAGTGGGCTAGTACAGCTCTGCGCTAGGAAAATCTGAACAGCTTTCTGTAAGACTAGTTTTTCTCATGTATGCCTACAAAACTCTCCTTCCCTTTTTTCTCCCTGGACTGCCTGTCCTAAAAGGCTCAGAGATGGAGCAAGAGCCTTTGTACAGGTATTAAGGGCTGCAGAGAGTAACTTAACAAGATCTGTATCTTCCTTTCCCGTTAAACTAAAGTCTAGGCCACTTTTCTATGATACAGTAGTGCTTAAATTATCAACAAAATTGGAGTTGCATTTTGCTGCTTCACTGAAAGTTTAACTAATAAGTCTGGAGTACATTCGGATTCAAATTATGATCCCTGATCAGTAAATGCATTCCACCACAGATACAGCCAGGCTGCAGCTTTCTGTGATTTATTTCATGGCTATTTTAGCAGTAAGAAAATGAACTCTGGATAGCAGTTTTCTTTAATGTCTTAAAAAAAAAAAAAGACATTATTAGTCCAGGATCTGGACTCTCTTCTTTTGTTGTTACTGCCTCCAAAATGATTATAGTCTGAATTCATGTATGATCTATCACATTATACAAGGACATTCTATGAATAACTTTAGCCAGTGCTGGCTTTGGAGAAGATATAAAGGCAGAATATCAAAGTCAGCAGTAACTTTCAATAATATGTTCCAGGGTTAGCTAATGCAGATCAAAGTATTCATCTATGTGGTATGTCAAGCCACAGCAAATTATATTATGGATCATATATCTTCAGTCAAAGCAAGATGCAACTGTAGAATTAGTGTTTGTGGATATGTAAATAGAAAATAAGTTAGTGTCTAAATAGAAGTAGTATTTCTTAGCAAATCTAGAATTTCCAGGAACTTTTTTCTCATCTCTTTTTTTAGTAACAAAAAAAAACTTCTACTCTAAATTAGATATTCACTCTGCTTAACAATAGATGTTTTCCTGGCTTTAGAAAGTTTTCCTTGGAGGAAAATTAATTTAAATTTCTTTCAGTAATTCTGCTTTTCAAAAAACTTGGAAATCTTCTAGTTATTTGTACTGGTTATACTTATTTGGCTGTTAAGAGATCTGCTGTCAGCTTCATTCCCACAGTTTGGATAATAGATAAGAAAGCAGCTCCAAAGATTTTATGCTAATTAAATGTTAAAACCGAAGTGTCAGCATAGGTAATCAGATCTGAGAATGTGCATGTAGCTAAGAAATCTAGGAGGGGAAATCTATTCACTAGCTAGGTGTGCTAAATCAGGGCTTTGTTGCTTTTGGGGTTAGTACATGAATGCGTATGCATGTACTACAGATACTTAGTGTACATGTACACACACAATGTAAATATCACTCTTATTTCAGATTCTCTTCCCATTGTTGTCTTTCAGTACCTGAAGGACAGACCTCTCACTAAAGCAGTTTGTAGAGTTCTCCTGAGCTCAGATGTTTTTCTTCAGTTCTTTTGGACCATCTTGTCCTTCTCTCCCATTGGAAATACAGGTCATGAATGCTAAATTCAAACAGGAAATTTTGGATGCATTTCATGGCTGTCATGGAAATACCTTCATTAGCCCTACTGTCATCACCATCATTATTTTATAGATTTATTTGAATTACTTCAGAGGCTCTTTTTCCCAGTTGGACTAAAAATTGATGCCAAACAATAGCTGTCTTCTGGAGAGCTGGAAACTCATGATCAGGATACTAGAAGTGACAGGGAGCTCCACCAGTCTTTACTTCTCCCTCTTTCTTTCTTCCTCCTGCTCCCTTCATTTTGTAATGTTATCTTTTTCTTTATTTTTGCAAGCCCGGAGAAAACATTTCTCAGAAACTGCTGTTGCTGCCACCAAAGCTGACGGTGTCAGCTAGTCAGGGAAGATGCGGTATAAACAGAGCTAAGCACTTTGGGGAAAAGGAATGGTGGGAAATGCTTAGCTATACAATGTAGGGATAGTTTTGAGGAACTCACTTTACAAGGAGTGGAGATAGGAAACCCCGTTGTAAAAGGGTAGACAGAGATGCAAGAATTGGAGTATATAGACAAGGAAAAGAGAGGAAAATAAAGGAAAGAACACAACAGTTAGAAGAGAAGGTCAATAAACAGTACTGCATTGAACATCACTGACCAAATCACTGACCAAGTCCTTTAGTAGATTACTTTAGTAGAAATCCTAAAAATACAGGAACTGGAAGGCAAAGCAGAGGTACGGGTAGGAAGCAGGTAGTCCAATGCTATTTCTGTTACAGCATAGTTGGTATCAGGTGGGGGAAACCTATCTAAGTCTGTCTCCTGTCAGCTTTTAGAAAATGAGAAGGCATGGAATTCTACAGACTTCTTCTAGCTCAAGAAGATAATGCAGTCTAGCTCCCTTTTCGCATAAGATGGCCTTAGTTTCACACAGACTTTCAAGACATGACTGATCACTGAAATATTTAAAAGTTATCCTTTTACTGTCCAGGAGAACTTGATTAATGAGAATAGGATACAGAGAGGACAATCTGTCATGACTTTGCAGGACTCTTCTGTTGCAGCTGCCATGGTAGAAACAGTGTGTGCACCCACACCTTATATAAAGGTCATATTTCAGCTAAGCATAATTGACTTGATATGTAAACAGTTAAAATTCTGCTTTCTTATAAAGCATAAAACCAAACTCTTCATGGTTGCAACCTAAGTCTTATTTACCAGCCTGCAACACTCCTAGCTCCACAGCAAGAGTTTTTTTCCAGCCATGATTGTGCCATAATCCTTCCCCTGCTGGCACTGGTTTGCTTTTGTCTAGGTGCAGGGATGTTGATGATTCAGTAAATTAACCGACTGGAATATGTTAATTTAAAGGAACATTAATTTCCATAGTGGATCATTTGGAGATTATAATGTAAAAAGAGACAGACCTTAAAGTAAAGCTCTTTGTGGACTGTTGAGTATGTTTGGGTTTAGGTTTACTAAAGAAGCCTAGGAGATGCTGAAGTCTGCTGAGAAGCACAGCCCAGACCATGGTGAAGGCAAATGATTAAATGCGCCTCAGGTTGGCTGGTTTGTTTTTTAGCGTTTTGTTTTTTGTGTTGTGTTTTTTGTTTTTTTTTTTTTAGGAGCAGGGCTGGCAATTAACTGCTCAAAATTTAGAGATGCTATAGAAGCAGTAGTGTAGTATTAGTTAACTTCAATGAACTTTCAAGGTTAGTAGTTTACTGAGTTTTGTCTAGCAAGAGACATCAGTTTTTGCTTTACTGCACCTTGGGATGCCTTCTTGCTGAGGCAATTTCATAAATGAAGTGCTGACCATGGGTGATGCACTGCAGTTTGTTTCCTGTTCGGGTCTGTGATGAGCTGTGCCATTCCTGCCTGTTGCTGTGGCTTTGTGCCTGCCTTTTCTCCAGTGTGTTTGCTGAGGGGCTGCTCAGTCCAGTACCAGTGACCACCACAGAAGGCCTGGCTGCCTCTGAGGTCAGCTGCATGGAAAGGCCACCCAGGCCCTCTTGTGCACTACTGAGTTCTGAAGTCCCCTTGGCAAAGGAGCACTCTCAACAATATCATTCTTGCTGCTGCAGGAAACAAACGGTGGCTGGAGGCTTGCCATCCTTTTGGTTATGCAAATAGGGAATTATGCAGAAGTGCTATTTGAATCTTGTTTTATTTTTGCTTAATCAGTTGTCAACGTGTTTTTACAGTTCAGTCGCTGTCACTTGCCAGTGTTTTGCACTGACTCCGTGTTCGTGGAGGAGTTTATGCCAGAGAAAGGCGGGTAAAGGGGCTGGTCCTCTGAGAGGCAGCTGAGTGAGACTTGCGGCAGCGGTGTTCCCTGCAGGCACAGGGAAACCACCTTCCTCACTAGGCACTGCAGTCCTGTGAGCCAGAGAAGAAAAGAGAAATTGCCAACTCATAATTCTTGTCTATTAAACCTGTGCCAAATCCAACCCATTTCATTTTGGCTTGTCCTAAGAGGGATTCCTGCCTTAATGAAAGTTGGACAGATCCGGAGTAACTTTATCTGTAATTGAGCTATTAAGTGTGTGCTCCACCCTAAGGCTGGTATGTGGTGCGGGGCTTCTGAAGCACAGCCTTCCTCCTAGCAGGTGGGAGGGAAAAGTGCTTTAAGGCCTGTTGTCAGCAAGATAGGGAGGGTCAGTTCAGCCTCTCTGTTCTGGTCAGGAAAGACTGAGACAAGGATATAACTGAGTTACTTCCATTGGGCAGGGACTATAAAGTATCAGCTTTATGGGGAAATGACTGAATGAAGCTAGCAGTATTATCCCACTTGTTCTCATTAGGGTGGATCCCACTGGGGCTAAAGGCTTACACTGGCACAGGAAGCTATAATTCATATTTCACAACGCTAGCTCTTGTAAATATGATGTAGAAATCAATAAGTTGATTTTTTAACTTGTGTTCCAGTTTTCAGGTTATTAAGAAGTTCCTCAAATCATACTTTGTACAGATCTTACTATGTTATGTCATATCACCTCTAATTGTGTACTGCATCTTAATAACACACTCACTTCCTTTCTTAAATTACAGATAATCTGAAAAAACAGATTACTTAATTCTCAAATCAGCATGAATCATAGCAACTGTGGTAGCTCATGAAGGGGAAACTGCTAGTGTGTGCTTTTCAGTTTAAGTGCTGTACCCTAACATGCAAGTAGTTTCAAGCAATGTGTAAATGCTGCATCTAGTGTCTACTGAACTTTGGTCCCTCAGAAATGGGATAGATGAGGATTTATACTGGCTAAGACTGGGGCTTTCAGAGGATACAGAATAATATCCAGCTATAATAACATACAGCTAGAAAGTGATGCTCCTTTTCTTTCTTTTTTTTTTTTCCTTGAATTTCACAGAATTGGTGGCAGGTAAGAAAAGCGCTTTGCTCACACAAATGAGAAGAGCTGTAAACATTGATTAATCTTCATGTAAATTCCTTTTGCCACAGCCCTGCTTGACAGATCATTATCCTCTCAAATGCTTGTCTCTTTAGTCTCACTGCTTTGCGACTTTGTCATACTCTATTAAGTAAACTGGGTTGTTTGTGGTTTGGAAAGGAGAACAGTGGAGACTTGGGTGTTACAGTTGGGGTGTTTGCAAATTAATGTATGATACTTATTGCCTCTTACAGAGGTGAGAGGAGTACTGAATCAGTTCGTCAGCACAGGACTCAGCAGTGTTGTTTTGGCTTAGATTACAGTGGCTGATGAGACACAAAACTGCAACAGTTGCTCAGCTTCTTGCATGATTGTTAACCCTGGTATCTTGGCTGACTTCCATTCTGGGTCATTATGTTGTCCTTTCTGCTGTTCCCCTGTAGTTTCTGATGGATTAATTCTTGTTTTAATTCCCTTTCTGGAACCTGCCATGTGGCACTGCTGGCCCTCTTCAGTGGCATCCCAGAGGCTGGCAGTAGTAGGTGAATATGAAGGAGTAATCTTCATCTACAGCGTATAAAGGACTTTATCTAAAAAGATTAAAGGACCCTACATAAGGAAAAGGCTATCACTATTAATCATAAGTAGAAAGTAGTTCCCATTATCATCATATTGAGGTTGACACCTAATGTGCAAGGAAAGAAGAGCCTCTTCACTTGATTTTGGTTTCCCCATTTTACCACTTACATTACACTTGAAATCCTGTCTGACAATATCACTTTTATCCAGTCACTACTGACCAATAATGTATTTATCACAATGTGGTATTTCCAAAGTAATGCCTTGCCAGATAGAAATAAAAATGTGTAGAAAGTCATTTATGTTTACAGCAAAAATATACATAGTAGGAAGCTTACTGTCTTTCATCACTGAGGGAGGAAAGCAACTTGAGGTCTTGATGATGGGAGTTGGTATGTATGAAACAAAGGCAGATGTGCAAACAGTTTTCCCAAATTGCTGCAACTGTAAATGTAGTGAAACAATACTAGGTGTTTTCTAATGTTCATAGCATACAACAAATTGTAGATAAAAGTGATTCCATGTGCAACTCTGACAAGTAGTTAATACATACTTACAGAATGTCTTTTCTGCAATCAAACATCTAACATCATCCGGAAACATTTTAGTTTCCAACATTGTCAAATGCTTTTGTTCATTTTTATGTTAAGCAGTCTCTGTTCTATGTTTTCATGAGCTTGTTGCTAATACTGTGCAATAGTAGTCTTTGTCCTTTAGCTGAAGGTGTGGGACTAAGTATTACTTGAAGAAAAACAACTGAAATGCGCATGCTGACCTCATTACAAAATAAGCAGTTGCCAAACAAATATTTCTAGCTTATTCCTTAGAAACAATCTGATAAGAAACAGACAATATGACTTCTGTTTGGCCTGTAAATGCTTTGCATAAGTGTAATTAAAGACAAAAAGATTTTTCTCACCATCCATTTTAATTGATAGCCTTCTCTAATGTCAGTAGATTTCTTACTGAGACCATAGATTGATTATAATGTTTGGAGAGGATAACAATAGAACTGAGAAGTTCTCAACTTGGAAGTTGAGATCTCTATTTTTTGTATCATAGGCCAAATTCTGTTTTAGATTCAAGTTCCAAGTAGTTGATGTTAAGATATGATATTGCCAAAATAATACTGCTGCTTCCCTTTCTAATTCCAAGAAATCTTACTTTTGAGACATTTCCTTGTTAAGAGGTACCAAAAATTTGCAGTAGTTAATATTTGACAGAGTAAATTAATTTGGGAGGGGAGGGGGGGAGGCTAAGATGGACAGGGTAGAAGGTTGCTCAGACATAGAAATGTTAAACACAGTTTTATCTGGTTTTCTTGATAAATAATTCATGAATGTTGTTAAGGACAGAAATTAAAGAACCTAAAATCTTTTGAGACAGAATTAAACTCAGACAATGCTAAAGCTGTTAGATCTGCCAAAAATATAACACATGTAAAATACGAGTATTGAAAGGTTCAAGAAATGTTCTCATGCTGGTAGAAAGTGACCTAGACTTGAGTATGCAGTACAAAAATGACTCATGTCTTCCTGCCCATATATGGATATCTGTGTAGAAGGACTATGTGGTGTGACAGTGTCTGTTACAGCTACCAAACTATTTAATCAACACAGCAAATACATTAGCAAATGAGAAGGCATCTGAAGGAGAATCTGTGCATGCTTAGTGATAACTTGCACAGATATCTCAGGCCTCTGCACTATAGACTGCCTTGCCTTCTAGACCATCCTGGACTGCTCTTTGAAAAGTTCACAGAAAGGGGAAAAACTGTGAGTTATTCTTCCAGTCTGATAGTCTATGGCATGTTACCTCTCTTCCCCGTCACCAGGGGAAGGAGGATCTGATGCTATTGCAGAAATGAATGCATGCTTCCATGAATAAAATGTTCATGGGAGGAGATCCTGATAAATGATGTGTATTAATTCTTGTCACAGGATAGCAGTTGGTATGTTTGTCAAAGCAGGTGACTAGTGAGTGCCTAGGCACTCATCTGATGGGGCATACTTGTGTCCTAGTTTACAACAGGTAATCCAGATTTTAGGTGTTATTTTCTAGATAGGATTTGCAACCTTGTTTTATCATATGGGATGAAGTGGCTAGGCCATTTACTTAAAAGTAAGTCTATTTCCATGCCTATGGCAACCTTTTCCTGCTGGTAGTTTTTCCTGCTGGTAGTTTCAGGTTATCCTCTCTCTGGATAAGATATTAAGTTCTCTTTGGGTTGCTGTGAGAGGTATGAACTTTTCCAAGGAGTCCTTAAACTGTCTTCCCCCCCCCCCCCCCCAACCATGTTCTTGGTGACTGTTAAAATTGGAGGAAGTGTTATTGCCCTCAAGTGACTTCTCGAAGACTAACCTGCTCAGCTATGAAACTGGGAGGTGACTACATTGAAAAAGCTCATATAGTTATTGAAGTCATAGCTCTCAAAACATACATGGTATCTGCTTACCTTACAGGAATTTTGGCATTGAAGTTTCCAACATGCTGGATACAGGCAGTGGTTTTGTACTGAGGGTATTCTGTTGTTTTAAAGTCCTTATCAACCTAAATTTTCAACTTTTCATGGAAGAACTTCATGAGTTGCCTTGACTAAAAATCTGAAAGCTCCAAAATCCTCATGTGAACTTGCTGCTGACTGCCATATGCAAGGAAAGATTTCTGGCATCTGCTTAGCTCTGCTGCGTAACCTGCAAATACTTCTGGACTTGGTGTTCTAAGCTAGAAAAAAAACACGTACAGGTTTTAGAAGTCATAGTTCATGCAAGAACAACTAACATGGAACCAAAAGTATTGTTTCACCCATTCTGCATGGAACACATTCTGGCTATGTAACACCCCTAGGATGCTGAACAACAGCAGGATGAAAGAGAAAAGGATCTGCTTTCTTCTGCGTTGTTCATTTACAAACACTGGCAAGAGTCTCTTGCATTGCAAATATCAAGTTTAAGTCACTAGTCACACACACACACACACACACACACAAATCAAAACAGAATAATTTCATTAATACAGTTCTGCATTTTGGAAGCAACCAGTGGACTTGAGCTAGAACAGTTTAAAAAAAACAACCTGGTTCACAGGTGGCATTAAAAAGATTGTTTTTATCAGTCTGAAAGTAAACAGTGACCCAGTATCTCAGGGATTCATATAAACATAGTGTAAGCTTCTGACCACCAATTATTCATGGGCATATGTGCTTAAAGGATGACATTGCAGTGAGAAAAAGACAAGGAGAGACAACATACAGAGAAAGTGACTAAGATTTAGCATAACTTGTTTCTAGAAATACGAAACTGAGAATTTGGAAGGAGTCACATGCAGTTATTCTGTTTAGCTTGAAAGAGAAGTCAACACTGGGAAATAAAGTAATGTATTTAAGGACCTCTTTAGACTAAGAAAAGATATTCTGCTTATTCAGCATAAACTTTTGACTTAGCTAAACTGTTTCCAAGTCCTTAAATTTTTATATCCTTGCGTTAAATACTGCTTTTTAGAATTAATATTTGTGTGGTAAAGGAAGAACTGTAAATGCATAAGTAACAGACAAGAAGGTGAGTTGGCTCCACTTCTCCAATGTGCTATAACAATAATAATGAGTAGGAAGAATGATGAATAACCTATCCAGGATTCATCTTGGCATCTAGAAGTTCTATCAATGCTTGCTGTTATGTGGTCTAAAGAGTTTCACTAGTAAAAGCATCATCAAAACTACTTTCCATGTTGAAAATTAATCCTGTACTGTTCATAAATTGAGCTTATATTCTTAGATGTAGAAATTAAAAAAAAGTTTACACTAGTCCTGACATAAATTTGTGTTATTTCTTAATTGCATTGTATATGGACACATTGGCTCTAAAAGCTGATAAAAGGAGATGCCTCTTTTACAGTTGATATATAAAAGTTTCTTTTGTCTGATGCAGGCACTGATAGCATTAGCTATAACTGGGGAGCAACTGTCTGTTGTCTTGTAACTTAACTTTAATGAAATTTCATAATGCACTGATTCTCTTGCAAATCCTAATTTGCAGATGATAAGAGTTTGAGGTGAATGTAGTCCTTCCATATTCTACTCTGATAGGTCTCCACAAGAACAAAATGAAAGTAAAGATCACTGTGTAAGAGGATTTTGCTTTAAAATGTTTTGTTGTTTTTTTTTTTAAAGCAGCTTGTTATGAAATGTTTCAAGCACTTGCAGATTTTCTGCTTTTAAGTGATGGAAAAAGAAAACTTGAAAGTACCTTCTGAATGCATGAAGATCACTTAAGTTACTAGTGAATACTACTTAACAGTAACTGCCCTGTACTCAGAGCTGAGGTACTGGGGAACAACGAACATCCTATTTTGGAAGTGCAAGCTTGCTACTAGAAAGAAAGCATATGTCAGCTGCTACTATGTCCTGTAAGCCTGAATGTTCTGTATTTCTTATCTCCTGTTACTTGCTTCTAAGTGAAAGTGAATCAAAAGTTCACTTCTTCCAAAAATTCTTTCAGAAACACTGCCCCTAAGACTTTTCATAATCTGACATCTTTGGACATGTACTCAAAATCATTTTTTTTATACCAACATATTTCCTTTTAAATGGTCCTAATTTCATTAGAGTCCTTTATCTAAGTGACAGGAGAAGGGCCTCAAGTTGCGCTGGGGAGGTTTAGGTTGGATATCAGGAAAACCTTCTTTACAGAAAGGGTGGTTAAGCACTGGAATAGGTTGCCCAGGGAGGTGATCATCCTCCAAAGTTTGAGAACATGCTGTTAATGCAGGAGATTTTTGTCTGGAAAGTCTTTATTTGGAATGATTGTGCATTCTGTTCAGGAATCCCCTTCTCTTCATCTGTAGTACTTAAGTGAGGAGCCAGGTGGGTCCAGAAACTGGAGATAGGAAAGAAGCTCTCTTATGCCTTTGGCTGAAAGTTCATTATTGTTGCATCTCTAATAGAAGCTGCTACTGTTTGACTCCAGGTTATGAAAGATGATCTGCATCAAATGGTAAATTGTTAAATATCACTGAGTAAAAGCACTGTGGTATGTTGGCCTGCTTTATCTCTTTGACCAGCATTTGTCTCTTCATGCAAAGAGTTGCTTTTTGTGATAATGCAGTGAAGCACTGATTGAAGGTCCAGTGTTCAAGCCATACAAAAAAAAAAAAACAACTCAAGTAGCATTCTTATGGTTTCAGCCAGTGGGTGACTGATGATGTCTAGCTAGAGAATATAGGAAACAGTGTTTTGTTAAAATTCTTGGTGTCCTTGCATGCAGATGACTAAAAATGTTTATTATCAGTTATATAGAAGCTGGTAATTCTCTTCTTATTCAACTTTCTCCATTATTTGATTGCTCCACCTAAAAATCTGTTTAAGTTGCACCTGCCTCATATCTTAGCTTTATTGTGAATCCTACATTTTTGTTTTCTTTTGTAGTCTGTGACAGCCACAAACAGGAAAAAAAACATATGCTATTTGAAAATCAGATCAAATCAGGAAGGATGCTGATGGCCTGAATAAAATTGTTCCAAACTAGACCTTTATTTGTCTGCAAGAATTAGTTTCTATAAAATGTCAGAACAGATTAGTGCTGGAAAGATCCCTATTGTGTGTATTCGCTTAGTGCTGAAACAGATCAACTGTGGCTTGTGAATCTTTGTGGCATGAATTTTTTGCTCAGCTTTGCTGTTTTGCTTGTTTGCAGTGTGAGTGTTCCTGCTTCTCCAGTGTTTTTGCTGTCAGATCTTTATCATTTGCATTGTCATATACTCAGGAATGGTGTAACAAAAGGAGTAGCTATACTGCACTACCATGCAGCTTGTAACTCAGACTTCCACATTCTCATTTATACTTATGAGAAAGCCAAGTAAAACATGGAATGCCCACTGTGTAATGATGCCTGAAATCAGGCAAAGTCATGTATATGTGAAAGAAAAAGGATTACTCTTACCCTGCTTACAAGGAAAATTGTCTTAGGATGTGATTTATAGCTAGATTTTGTATGAAAACTTTCAGTGTTATGCATAAGTGCATAACAGGTTCTTCCTGGGTTTTGAACTCAGGCTGCAACCATAACCATTAGTAATGTTCCACTCATTAATATAGCTCCATGGAACAGTTTGGGATAAACAGATGAGATGGAAAATGCTTCACGAAACAGTAATGCTATCCAGACTTACAGATGTGCAGATAAACTGCACTCTTCTCTGTAACATAAGTTTATAAGTTGCAGAAGAAGAGTTCAAAGCCCTCTTATGCTTCCATAATCTGCTCTTTTTTGATGTAACATTCTTGATGTAAAATCCTGGGCTCTGAGGCTAGAATAAAAGGTCCTCTACATGCAGAAGCCAGTGCTGTGATAACTGTTTTTTTCTCTTCACTTTTTGTACATTAGTTACTGGATGCAATGGCACAAAAGAGTAAATATATATGTAAATTAAAAAGATATGGTTATGAGTAGGGAACACAATTGTGGAACATGATGTAAATGCTACTTAAAGTGAAGCTATTAAAGGGGTGTGAGTCTGTGGTAAACACAGATATTAGTTATTCTTTTCTTACTGAAGTACCAGAGAAGCGTGCTGTTTTCAAGGCAGAAAGTCATAGGAATTGCTGACTACACTCTTGGCATGGGTGAATAGTAAAAATAGGATCCAGTGGGCTTCTAAGCAGCAAGAAAGATTAACTCTCTGGTATATGGTCTCAGCACTAGTCTTAAATTTTTTAATGCTCAGACATACGGTTATACGTGTGCTTGCTCAGCCTGAACCATGTATGTTTCTGAGGTCTGAAGGCTTATTAACTGATTAGTGCTGATTAGTTGGTCACCTCTGACTATCCACTGATCCAGCAAAAGGATGTTGTCTGACTATAGCCTATGAATAGATTAAATATATATATATATATATATAGGCACTGCTAAGTTAAAATGTTGCTTTAGATTCTTTTAGTAGCCTACTGTCTCTGGTGTACAACTTGGGAATGAAATTTTTAACAAATGAAGTTGTTTTTTTTTTTTACAGGCAATCCATGTAGTTTATGTTGAAAGTAAGCATCTGTAACCTTACTGATCACTTAAAGACTTAGGTATAGACTGTTTCTTTCCTGGTTGAAATTGGGCTATCCCAGTCATTGCCCATTAGCCTGACACAGTGAAAAGGCAGATCTGAAGGCACTTTGATTAATTCAAAATCTATAAGAAGTTGCATCACCCAGCTATATTCAGTGGTAGCCAGGTGTGGCTAGTGCTAGTAGTTAAGTTGTTTGTGGAAGTTAGCTTCTATTAAGATTAAGAGATCTTAATCACTTTTATAACTTCACACAGAATATGATCTACTACTATGCTGTAAGAACTGAGTCCTGTTTCTGACAGTATCCTTGTACAATCACAGTATCCTGCTATTACTTCCAGTGCTAAACCTGAGCTTGGGTGTGAAGAATAAGATCATAATTTCCAAGTTTAGTTTCCTTTTCATTTTCCCCTTCAGCACACTAGAAGATGTGGCTTCCTTACCTAGGTATGTTTAAACATCTCCTGGAAGTTCAGCAGGTGCTACTGAAAAGTAATGTAGCTATTGCGTGTTCTTCCATCACTACTGGAATTTCAGTAACATTAATAAAAAAAAAAAACCTCCATAGTGAAGAGCATCATCAGGTTTGTGCAATTAAACACACACGTTGTACTTGTAGTGTTAATCTGTCAATGTTCTGTATTTAGAACAAGATGTGCTGGAAATAGCATGAGGAGAATGTAGCCAGCCCTCCTGTGTCCGGACAAAGTACCATTACTAGCCATTCCCAAGAAGTCTTTCTTAATCCCTATGATTAAGTACTTGAATATACCCACCTATTCTGTCTTTTATCTCTCACTTGTTTTTTACATTGGGAACCACAGTGACAGGGATTGAACCTTAGGAAGTACAAAAGGTGTTGCCAGTTTGGGTTACATACAGTTATTGTCACAGTTTGTCCATAGCAAACAATAATATTAGATAGTACTATCACACAGCTGCCTTGGGGGGAGGAGGGAAAAAAAGCAGTCCTTTCTTCTATTCCACAAGGTGCTACTGCTTCCAATTTGACTATCAAAATTGCAATACAAGTGAGCTTTAAAAACTTAAGATAGAGCATTAAGCAGTCTTTGCCACCTGAAAAGCTCAAAGATACTGGATATCTTTTAGTTGTTTTCCATTCTTTTTAAAGAAGTTGTGCTAATCAATTTCTTCTCAAAGCACTCTAGTTCCTAGCAGTCTCCTAAAACTAGAGAGAAATTGCTGCTCTTTGTAAGCTAAATCAATCTCTGAAGCATCTTATAAGAATAAAATAGCTTAAGGATGAAACAGCAGTAAGAAAGGAGATCCATCTACCAATTTATCAGTCTATCTATTTTCTAGTCATATCTATCTATAATGGTTAAAAGTTTTAAAGGACACTAAATTTAAGTATTTTATATTGCTTTTTCATAAGGGCAGATCAATTTATCTCTATTCCTTTGGAAAGATTAATATTGTCACTGCATGTTGTAGGTTTGTGTTAGCTAAAAGGAGTCAGGGGCATGACAGCATTTATAGAAGGCATGAGCTCAAATGTCAGTAGAGCATCCAAAAATGGATGAAGCATCACCCAGCCACTGCCATCTGTTGAGTGTTTCATGACAGCTGTATCTTCTGACTAGAGCTGGTGTAGATAATCATAAAAGGCACAGAGGAAGCATACCAGCAGTTGTACAGAGAGAAGGGAGGGTGGGTTCCACCTTTTAATGTTGTTTTTAATTGTACCATAATGATTTTTTCAACAGACACTATGGAATGTAGCTTAGATTGAGGGTTGATTTAAAGCAAACAGTAAACCACAGTGCAGCTGAAAAGCAATTGAAAATTCCTCTGCAAGAAGGTTTTGTCCTGGCTAAGTATTTAATTGTTTTTTGTTTGTTTGTTTTTTTTTTCCCAGAGATACTAACGATACTCTATGCTCTAAAGATACTCCGGCCATAATAACACTACTTCAACTATTGTATGTCAACAAGACTATCAAAGCAACTGTTCTTGTTATTGACTAACTAATGTGAATAAGGGGTTTTTAAACATTCTTTCTCTTAAAGAGGAGGTAATTCTTAGCTGTCAAATTTGAGGTACTAACCCTATAAGGAGCACTTAAGCTTAATGCCAGCTAAAACATTAAATGAGTGTAGAATAAATCATTCCAGTTTTTCTGTCGTTTCCTCTAGCATATGGATCTACCTCTCCCCCCGCCCAAGGCATACAAAAATACTATCTGACTTTGTTTCTTATACAACCTCTCATAAGCTGAGTAGCCTTCTGGATGAACTGGCAACCTGCACAAATCATGAAATCAATGGCACAGGCAGTAGCAAAGGGTAGGTGTCATTGTGAAACAAAGTCTTTGATGTGAAAGCCTTCTCTTATCCTCTTATCTAACCCTTGCCTTCCCATAGCTATGTCTCATATTGTTCTGTCACTTGAGTATGTCAGGGTCTCTGTTATTACAGCTCTAGGTTATCCAGCAGATGTTGCTATAAACCACTACAGTGTGAACAATGGGACTTTAGTTCATCCTTCTATAATGCTAATAAACAATACTACTTGGGAAATAGAATTGCTTAAAGATATGTTACTGAAAATATTTAAACTAAGGTACTGAGACTTTTGTTCAACTTCAGGTAACTTTAAAACTGAACAACTTCACAAACAAATCTGGAGACCTTTTGAAAAACTTCAGCTCCTGACTTGGCTAAAATGACGGAAATTCAGCTATGTTCAATGTAGGGATTTTAGTCTCTTGTGATTTAAAAGCAATGTAATGTATACAGGTATACCTGAGATTCATGAATAAACTCAATGATTTACTGATATGATTAAGCCTCAAAAGAATTGTCTTTTGTGAGAGCAGAGGAGGTTATAAGTGCTGCCATGTAGCTCAAAGGGATCTTCAACATCTTTGAAGAAATTATCCCTCCCAAAGCCAGATAACAATTGTCCATGTAATCTATTCCAAAAACATAATTGTCTCGAGAGTGTACAAGCCAAAGGTCACTTGTATGTCTGGTTCCTCTGTCATCAATCCCAGCAAGAACGCAAGTTGTGGTATATTTATAATATCCTTTAGCGCAGCACTTTTTTTTACATCCGTTGAAATCTTAATATGGTGGGGAAATGCATAGTTCATAACGGTGTGAGCAAGGGTGCCAAAGTCTGTGATTTAGCTTATTAATGCATTGTTTCATATCTGAACTGCACTGGTAGTTCAAAGGCACAATACCTTATCTGCTAGCAAACCTGTTACTGTTTGAACTAAGAGTGGGTAGGAGTAATTTCTGAGATGTGTGATGCTATAGTGTTGGGTTACACTTATGGGGGCAAAAAAATCAAATGTATAAAATGTTTGTTAAAGCAAAACAGGTTTAAAATACTAGTTCAGCTTTTAAGTCAGGTGGAGGATTTCATTTACTGCTACATTAGCTTTTACAAAACTGTTTGGCATTTTAACTTTTTATTTTACAAGTTTACTTTGAAAGAAGCTAGTAAAACAAAACATAAGTCTTCCCTCCCCCTGGAAGTCACTTTTATGTTTCTCCTTTTTTTAACATGGCAAAGTGGTTGTAAAATGTACTCTTGATTCTTAAATAAAACAGCATGTAAGTAGGATAGGTATGGGAAGTGGGCCCCTTTCTCAAGGTTTTATAGACCGCACAGGACCTCAGACAGAAACACTGCTAAATGTAGATATTTTAGTTTTGTGTGGGGTGGTGCTTCATATTTCAATAGGCTTAAGAAAAAAAAAAAAGCAGTTATTTCTATGAAACTGTTAAGTAAAGGAGAAATTGTTCTTAATTATTAGTATAACAAAAGTTCAGTTGTAATATAATTTAATAAGGAATGGGTAGTTTCAGAATAGCTATTCAGATTCCTGTGAAACTGAACAAGAAACTGTTTTGCTACCATGAGAAGAATAGGACAGACCATATAATTTGACATCTGGGATCCAGGAAGACCCCCAGTTGTGGGTAGTATTGAAATCCAAAGCCGAACTAGTGTGTGAGGGGGAACCCTGTAACAGCAGCAATTGTGATGCCTGCCTTGTTTATGATTAAAGCTGATTAAAAATGGAAAAACTGTGTATTAGTTTGAAAAACAGTGAACAGGAAGATGGGGAAGAAAAGGTTTTAGGATTAAATTGTGTAATTTTTTCTAATCCTGGAATTAAATGTGGAAAGAAACAGCGCTGCACATTTTGAGGGGTTGGATTTTTTGTTTAAGGCTGCAATTGTGTGCTCTTTTTTCCAAGGTAAGTGAATGTTAAGCACACTGAGATACTATTGCTCCATGCTTCCATGCTAATAAGGCGTGCTTCCCACAGTGTGTGACAGAAAGGATGAATACCATGCAGTGCTAATGTTTAATTTGTAGTGGCATGTGTGTTCCTTGAATGTTTGTGAAGTTTCACCATTCACCATCACACAATTGAATCACTCCTTTTTTTAAGATATAGTGATATGTAATGAGATAAAGCAGTGCTGACAGGGTTTTTGAAAGATGCATTGTCCTCTGCAGCCTATTCACTTTAATAATAATAATGCTGCTTAAATTTGTTAATTTCTCATGATTTGGGAATAGAATGAGTCTTCATTAAATAATTTCTGTATTGACCATGATTTAAAATGTTAATTACTATGGAGTCAGATAGCGTTGAACCACAGCGATGCTAATCTGTGTCATGGATTTGAAGCTCCTTTGGGAAGCACATATTTAGACTTACTGCTGAGTGAACATGACTGCTAGGATTACAGAGGCTGTGGACAGTGAAGAAAAGCAGTAATGCTCCTTCTGACTAGAGAGTAAACAATAGGGTGATTGTCTGCTTACACTTTGGGGCTAAACAGCCCAACTGCTGAGAAGCTCTAGGTAAAAAAACTTCTATCAGCAAGGAGTCTTGATGTTTTCTTCGTGAGCTAGATGTTGTCAAGGATTCAGCTGAGCCACCCCAGTGAGTGTACAGGAAGCAAAACAGGATATTCTTGTACAGGCCCTGTTTTGTGTAATTATGCAACACTTGAACTTGTGCATGTATTCCAGAATGGGTAACACACCTCTGAAAGGAGCAGGGAGCCATCAGTAGTAACTAGTGAGCAAAATATTCTTATGAAAAGTGCTCTTGATTGAAATCAGTGTGTTTACATTTCCAGTTATCTTCTGTAAGGACTGCTCCACCCTTAGTGCACTCTCAAAATTAGGAAATTATTTTCATTCAGTTTCATTTCCTGTGTTTGTTTCTTTTAATGAGCAATCTAAATAATTTCATCTGTCTCTTAAAAAGGAGAACAATAATGGAAATGATCAGGGAAACGTTTTCATCAAATACCCTTAAATATTTCTGAGGAATATGCTGGATTTGATGAAACACAGGCATATTCCCTTGATGTCAGCTGAGGATGTTGCTCTATCTTAACAGACACTTCTTTTGTGTGGTGATTCCAGTTTGGTCTGGGGAGCCTGGATACTCAGAGCATCTCTGCATACATACTGGGCTTTTGGGTCCTATGGGTTCCTGTATGTAGTAACACCAGCAGACTGTGCTGGAAACTCTGGCTGAGTGTGTGTACACGTGTGTATCTACATAGGTATATTATCTGTGTAAGTAGTATACTGTTTTTATTTAAATGGTCTATTTCAATTGTGCTCCCTCTTGTTCTATTTCTGTAAACGAGAAAGCGTGCTAATGTTTGAATAATCTGTTTGTATTAGCTAGAAATCTGCCATGTCCTATTTGTACCATGGATAGTAATGAGACTATTTGTGTAAGAATTCAGTTTGAATTCTATTTTCAGCATTACTTTTATGCAAAGTAATGGTATCCTTTTGTGGTCTGTGAGTTTTAGCACAAGCACAGATTTTTCCATCCTGTTAAAGAAGGATTCAAAAAGAAATCTGCCCCTCCCAAACAGTTCCTTTATTTAAATAGTAGTAGTAATATGAAAATAGGGAAAGCCTAATTGATCTGTATACACCAACCCAAAGTCAGCGTGGAGGAGAAGCTGAAGCAGCAGTTGTCAAGGTTCCAGGCTGCAGGAGTGTAAATGAAAGCAGAATATGGCAAGTCACTTATAATTTTTTCTCTTCCTAGCCTTTAGTCCAGATTCTGCCTGATAGCCTGTCTTGATCTGTGCTTGGTGCAGTGTCAAGGAGACTCAGCTTTAGTTTTCACATTCTGCTTTTGTTGGCAGTTTGTGTAGGGGGGCTATAACCTACCTCTTTACATCATTTTAATTAATTTGAGGGGTTGGCACTGTCTAATATGTGCATTTAATAAAAATAAATGGATAATAGGAGAGTGAGCAGAACAGTCACAAAACACTAACATCTGTCTTCCCTGCAGTTCCAGGGATATTTTAAAGGTGAGGCTTCATGGGACTTTTAAGCAGTCTCCCCCCTCTTTCCTCATATATATATTTTTTTCCTTAAGAACAAATAAATTTGTGGGATTTTTTTTTCTTGTTCAGAGTGGAATACTTTCACTGGGGTGTCAGACAAGTGCCAGTTTCAGCACAAGGGGAGAAGAAAGACCGCATGGCTGGGAACAAAGCAGGGGAGTGAGGCTGAGTCTCCAGTCAGCAGCAGCAAGCTGTCAAACTGGCTCAACTGTTGTGTGAAATCTCAAGCAAAAAAAAAAAAAAAAGGGATTTAAGCAGGGTTTTTTTTTATTTTACTTTTAGCTTAAAAAGTAACAATTTTCTTAAACTGAGAAAACAGAGCAACTTTGTTTTGCAGACCCTTCAATGAAGGTGTGTGTAAACAGTCTTTTTTTTTAAACAGGTGAAGTGAGACTTTAGCTTTATTTAACTCTTTATGGTATGCTTTTTTTTGTGCAAATCCATTTTTGTCCTTTTCTTTCAAGCTGATTGCTTTTTCTCCATCACATCTCTCTGTGATTGAATTGGCTGTTCCTTCATATTTGCTTACATCCCTGTACCCTCACTGTTGTCAACTCTGTTATCTTAGCACAAACTTCTGTATTATTTGAGCATTTTGTATTTTCTTGATGTTCTTGCTACTGGATTCATATTATTTCATGACCTTTTCATTGAGTCTTTGACTTTCTTATTTGATATTTTCTAAAGAAAAGTGAGCTCAAAAATTCTTAGGCCATGTTACCAAGAAGGACTGACTCTGTGTATATGTGTGTGCATGTAATAGCTTTTTTTGTTGAAGTTTAAAGTATTGTCTCATGATTCTTAGGAGCCTGGCATATATTTGAGTGCTCAGGATGTTTTCTTTTAAGTTTCAGCAATGCATTACTTTGAAAAGTCTGGGGCTTCAAGCATGGATAAGCATACCTGGAGTGCTGTCCTGTGCTAAATTTACTGCAGGAGCCTTTATTCACAGTTAAGCACATCATCCTGAGACAGACATTACAGTAAACTGTGTACTCTTCTCTTATTAGAGTTATGTATTTGAGGGAGTTTATCCTTCCTGTCCCCTCTTCTCAAAGAACTACCTAATTCCTATCCAACTCTTACAGTCACTATGTTGTCTTCACTACCCCTAAGGTCTCTACTGTGATGCCCCTTGAGCATTACCACAGTAAGTTCCCATCAGTAGGTGTGGTGGGCAAAGTGCTTTCAAAAGGTTAATCAACAGCATTCATTAATAACTAGGTAACAGTATCCAGCCTGCAGGCTACTGGATGTTGGCAAATTGCTTGCCTGGTGCAAAGCTTGTAGTTTTTGTTCAACTGGTTAAGTGCCTCGTTGCCAGGCTTCCTGCAGGAGGAGGAGTCTGGCAGTGTGGCTGGGCAGGTTGTGCAATGCATTCATGAAGCAGCGTTGCTGCTGGCACTGTAGGAACTTTCTTGGGCTCTGTGCCTGCATTGAGCCTGCTCACAGGAATTTGACATTTTAAACGAGCAGAACAGCCTTCCTGAGAATACTGATAAGCTTTAGGAGTCCCTCTGTTTGTGCTAGTGTCTGGCCTTGCTAAACTGAAGTACAGGAAAACTGTTGTTAATAGTCTTCTGGTATTTTTCAGTCCCTCCGTTTTATGTGTCTAGGAAAATGGATAAGCTCTCATGCAACTCAGAGACATAAGAGATCAGCAGACAAAGGTATTTAAAATAAAAAAAAAAAAACATCTACAGCATGCACTTCTGCAGCAGCACAGGAACTGCTGGTGTTGAATTACTGTCCCGTCATCCACATATGGGTGGATGACATAACACAAAGGCACAGTAAATAAATGAGGACTTTGCGTCAGGCTAATCGCAGTGTAGGCTGAATAAGGTGTGCAGCCTGGGTTAATGGCTGAGATTGTGTCTTATTATGTTGCTGACTAATGTTCTTTCCAGACAGAAGCTTGTACTATAGACTTGGCCTCAGGTTTAACTGTTTTTAATATCTCTGTCAAAAAGGTGCCAGTAGTTCATACATCTTTATATATTCATTGCCTTTTCTAGGGTAGACAAAACATTGATTTTTCTAGTTGGATTAAGACAGGAAATGGACCAACTATGAAAAATCACAAACTTCCTATCTTTCTTTGGAAACCAACAAACTGTCAACAACAAAGAGAACTTTTTTTTTTCAGGGCACATAATTACAAAAATATTTGAATTGGCTCTTAGAATTTTTAGCCATAATGTTTCAGACCAATAACAGGTTTATGGTGTATTCTGATTTTAGCAACACCAGTGGGGCTAGTTATGGTGTAAATTATTACTCAGTGTGAGTAAGGAGATCAGAACTAAGTCCAGATACAGTCAGAAGGAAAGAGTTTTGTCTGATTTGTCTGTGATAGATCTGTCCTGCTGCTAACTCTCTGGTCTTTAATTTAGGTTCTTTTTAGAGACTTTTGTTAAGACTTCCAAGGAGTCCTGGGAGGACAATTGAGCTTTTCTGTTGTTTGCTTCTTTCAGAAGCAAAGAGAAACAATCAAGTTGTTATTTTTCTGGCAGTGTTGATTTATTTTATGATCATCCTGCAAATATTTTCTGAAACTTACTAATAAAATTTAAAAAAACTAAGTAATGAGTTGAGCTTTGAGAGGGAAATTTCAAGTTAATCTGCAGATAAGGATTTCCAAGTATACAACAAGATAATAATCAGATGTAACTCTCCTTGCTGTAACAGCATCTGTTTTCTAGGAGAATGTGTTTCCATCTGAGAATGTCCCTGTTCAGAAAGGATTAGTAACTTCAGCTTTTTTTTTTTTGTAATATGCTACAAAAATGAAGCAAACCATCTTAGGCTATGAAGTCAGTGACCCATTTGCTGGCCTCAGTGGTGCAAAATGACTTACCAGAGCACCTGAAGGCTTCCCTCGGGGAGGCTGGAGGCTCCAGCAGCCCTGGCCAAGGCTCCTTTTGCAGCTGGCTGAGCCTCTGAGTTAGCCCCTGTATCCAGCCTCTCCAGCAGGTTGGGCCTACCAGCCCCTTTGCCAGAGGAAGCCCCAGTTCTGGCTACAGGATTAGTTTTGCCTTGACAAGAACTGTCTCTTACTCTCCCCCATTTTAGTGATTGCACTAAGCTGCTGCAGGAAACTAGGGGATCTGCATGCATGCTGTAAGATGGCCGAAAGAATTTATAGCCTTTGCAGCCAATGCTACTAAGTTTGCTCAGGATCATGCCCTTAGTTAGTGTCCTGCAGCAAAAAGGCCTGGAGTTTAGCAAGGAAACTCTCTCAGGGATTTATAGTATTGATGACTGTAACCAAGCCTGGCAGCCCTTGGATCTTACAGCTCTCTCTGGGCCTAATCAAAGGCCATTGACGTAAACTAAAACATTTGACTTCAGAGAGCTGTGGATCAAACTCTGTGTCTACACTGACTGAATTTGCCCTCCCCTCAGACACAACCTCACTTTAAATTCTTTTCTTCTGACAGGCTTGTAGCCTCATTCCTCTCTTAAGCTGGGAGGGCATTTCACTGCTCTCTATGATGCCCAGAAGTGACTTTTCCATTCTCACAGTGCAATTTCACATCATACCTGATTCAGAGCAACTGCTGGCTGACACTGAAAGTTCCATCCATGTTTACCTTGCATCAAGTTCAGACACCGTATGATTTTGGCAGGATAATTATACATAAAGTTAACTCAATTCAGTATACTCTGCCCTTCCTCTCAGGAGGGAGCTACTCCTTGCAGCAGTTTTCCATGTTTGCTGCGGATTCAGTAGGTGTGACTCTGTCCCAAAAGTCTCTAGTTCACCCAGGGGCATTATATAAAAGTGAAGATAATTTGGATTTAGGTAGAGAATCCAGAGAAAGCATTAACACTTTTTGTATCATTTTGTTTGAATTCTTATTACTAGCATATACACAATCCTGAAGTATTAATCCAGATACTGGTCCAGAAATAATTGTTATAATGGATATTAGAAGTGTGAATACTATACTTAATATATGTTATGCTTACTGTGATTCCTCTCTTTATTTTCATTTTCTCTTAGCTCAGTTACCTGTAAGTCAACCTTTACCATCTTGCTGAAAGGAGATTGTTCTCAATTTTCAGCCAAGTATTCTTGGGCCAACTCAGATATAATGTTACAGCCAACAGGGCTATGTCTCTCAATCTTTTTTTCTTCTTTCTTCTCCTTTCAAATCTAGGGGTTAAGTCTTTGTTAGGAAGTTCTTTTACCACATTCTTTTACCCAGATATTGATCCATATTTTTTCTTCACTTGTTAGATAGACTTGTTTTTGTATCATCTAATTAAATGGTGAAAATGTTATCTACTTGCTTACTACTCTCATTTCAAAGTACACCCTTGAACCATGTTATATTTTGAAAATAAACTCCGGAAGGACCGTAATATTTATTATTAACTTCCAGCTTCCACGCACTTTCAGCATTCCTTCATAACACTATTGATAATCTAAGCAAATGTCCTCAGTTTCCCTTGGCACTGTAATGAGTAATTCACCATGTGTTCTCTCTTCTCCATGGTTTGAAATTAAAGGCTTTATCTCCATCTATAAAATGTGCAACGTTTCCTTCTGACAGATACAGTTAATATATTCAAGCTATCCCACTGTTTCAGAGCTCAGATTTTTGGATCTCATGAGTTTGGAAGCAGATTTGTGTATGAAAATTCCTAGTAATTGTACCCTTCACTGATACTCACTAGTGAAGGTAGTGTTCTTTATTTTTTGTAGTCTAATCTACTGTTTCAGTTTCTGTAATTGGAAATTGTTCGAACTTGTGCAAAATTGCTCAAAAAAATGTTACAGAAAAAAACTTAAAGTCAATTTTTAATGTTGTGGTGAAGTAGTTTCCTTTATACAGCTCACAAGTATTCAAATATTTGAAATTCTGCTTTCTCTCAGTGAAATATTTTATACTTACTGGATAATTACAACTGATCACATTTGATCTACATCAGAGCAAAACAAGCAAACACTAGAAACATCAATCCTGTATGTATTATCAGTGAGCAAAGAGCTGCTAATGCCTTTGTGAGAAGATTCACAGTTAGTAAGAAAGAACTGCAGCTTCTAAAATTGCCACAAATCAAGAAGGTTTTTTATTTGTCATGTGTTTTTCACTTTTGCCTTCTATTTCAACTGTAGATAGGACAAGTCTTCCAATTTTCATAAGAGATGCTAGAGGTTTAGACTATATTCTTCTTATTCAAGTAAATGGAAAAATATATTGGAATGTTTTTCTGGTTAATTGGTTGGAAGGAGATGAGGTCCTTGCCACTCAGTTCCTCTGGAAAATTGCTGCTATGTGAATTTTGTGCACTTATGGCTGTGAAATTGTCAAGTTGATGGTAGAAATATGTAACATGAAGTGAGAATACCAACTCTACATGACAGCAGCACTTTTCATCATTCTTCCTTTAGAGTTAGTTATTCCTTTGTCTTTAAAAAAGGAAATTTACTATAAGAATTTTCTAGCAATATACTGTTTATAAATTGCATTGGGTGGATTTAGAAGATTGGAGAGTCTCCAGCTGGAGTATAAAGGTGGTGGTGGAGATAGGAAAAAGATTTCCTTCCATATCTTTATATGGCCGCTTGTGGAAATTGATATGTCAAAATATTAATCCCCTTGCTTTCCACTCTCAGCTATGACCTCCACAAAGGAAATAGTCCATGGGTGACCTAAGACTAGAAGGAACTGGATGAAAAATATATACTTTATAGAGGGTTTTCTGTGTCATCTTTCTCTTCCACTGCAATGCTCAGCAACCCTCTCCATAAGGCAGAAATTATAGGGGTAGCTTTTTACAGAAGTGGAAGTCCCCTAGAGGCTGTATCATTTGTCTGTATCATTCCTGAATTAAACTGTGTGTAATTGGCTTCAGACACAAGTGCAATGGGTTCAGCAGCAGTTTCACTATTTGGCTGCAGACTAGGATTAGAAGGTTTCCCTCTAACTGACCTTTTGTCCCTGACTACCTGTCAAGTCCCTAGACTTTCTCTTCCCTTTTCCCTCTCAATGTCTTTCCTTCTCAGAAACTGAGATGTATATAAATGAATCTGGGCTGCTGGAAAGAAGAAGAAAAAAAGATGGAGGAACCCTGTGTTTTTCAGAAGAAAAATGTGTACAGAAGGAAATAGAAGAAAGTACTGCATGTTTGAAGGGAAGTGAGAAAGATCTGCTATTAATAAGATGAAAACAGAAGACACATCTCTCTGTATAGTCTCCAAAGTCCCTATGCTTCCCTAGGGCTCCTTTAACCACTCTAGTGCAGTTTGGGTCCATGCACACACTGATCTTTCAGGAAAGCACCACCTCAGAAATTCTTGTGGTTCTGCAGTGCCAACAATGCCTGGCTGAGATTTTCTTCATCACTAAAGAGAAGTTTGATCTGAGGGATCCTACATCATGTGCAGAATAAGTTAATACATGCGGTATTATCAAATCCCACACACTTCTATCTCAGTATAGGAACTTTTATATCCTATAGACCTGGACTGGGAAACTTGTAACCTACTTTAAGTTTTATATTCTGCAAAATACAGCAGAAAAATCTTGGGTCAGAATAAAGCATATCCAGTAGGTTACACTGAGTCTTGTAACAGCTACTTTAACACTATTTTGTTTTGGCAAATCTTTGGAAGGCTTTTTACAAGCTCAAAGCAAGGCAGGAAATTCAAAAGCCACAGTGTGTGAGGATTTTCTATCTTCCTATCAGTTCTGATAACATGATGTCTCAAAACAGGTGCTTTCCTTCTCAGAAGTCATGTTAGTTGCGAAAGACCTGGAAAATAAGTGTAGCAAGCAGCTGCTTCTGTTGTTGAAAACTCACAGATTCACTTAGAGTAATTTCCACTTAATTCTGTCTATGCTCTGCTAGAAGAAAAGGTAGGGAAAGGTGCTGTCTTGTACCTAAAATCTTTTCTGTATCTTATTTACATTGATGTGAAATTAGTACGAGACACTTGTCTTCGTCAGAAACAAATTTAAACTAGATTTGAAAGTTACCTTGATTTTTAACATTTTTATATGAAGGGATTCTTAGGTCTCAATTTGGGAGTGAAAATTTCACTCTGAAGTGCAGCTGAGTGCACATTACAAGCTTTCCCAGGATACTTTGCTCTTCTTACCTGCTTCTACTGGGTCTTTTGAATCCAAGTATCACATTCATAGCTTCTAAAAATCCTTCCTTTGAACCTTTGCCTTAATTCTTTTTTTCTTTTAATATACTGGAGTTTTTTTTAATTGTATCAGTGTGTAGGACCAGTGAACAAAAAGCCCTATTAATTTAAATTTGCAATTTGATTGTAAGATGGCTGTTCTCAAAGCTGCACTGAACGTTTTCCCTTCAGCTATGGAAATGGAAAAATGACTACTGGATTACTGTTCTTATCCAAAATGAAATATTCCCTAAAGAAGTATTGTCTTGTGTTCAGAACAGTGAATTTTATCATGTTGAGAGACAGACACCCAGTCTGTCTTCCAACTTGTATTCTGAAAAGATGAGCTTTACGACTTAGTCACGGGGCCGGACTTCCTATTGTCCTAAACCGTACTCAGTCATTTAAGTGAGTTCAATATGGATACAAAGTGCTGCCGTACCAGAATGGTTGTACCGTATTGGTCTGAATATAAGGCGAGTTTATAAAAGACCAAAGCAGGGAAAGGTAGTGCAATCATTCTACTTCTTGCGTATCTAGATTGAAACCATCTCCTCTATTCCCCACTACCTCTATCACCCTCAGCAGTGCCTGATTTAGCAGAAGGAGATATGACAATAAAACCACATCTTGATTTCAAAAGGTTGCTGAAAATTCTTTAATGGGGATCAAGCTGCCAGGCAATCCATCAGCAAGGCAGGTAGGCTGTGGGATTCCTGTAGGGCAGATCCCCTTTGGGGACGGTGGCAGGGGAGCAATGCCTATTATTTACTTTCTGTAATAGAAACAATTGTTTAATTTCACTACTTTTCTGTCATTTGAATTATGAGCATTTCTAGTGCTAGGGGGATGGGCAGTACATGGTAGGGTACAGCTTTTAAGAAATAACGTGGCCCCTAGTTTCTAGATCTGTGAGTGCAATAAATCATTTTATTCTGTTTCTTAAAGACTTGTTCACAAAATGTTTTTAAAGAAGGCAGTGATGTGTCTACAGCCGAATAAAGCAAGCATAATCTTTAGTGAACTGTTAAGGTGTTGTGTTTAAGATGAAGGTATAAACATCTCAATCATGCTGTCTTTCAGTGAAATGGAGTAAATAATCTTTTACTCTATGAATGAATAAAGATTGCTGTAGCTTTCCTTTGTTTTTATATCTTGCCTAAAACTTTAATATCCCATGCTGAAATAAGTTATACATACTCCATTTTTCCCCTATGGATTTAAATTAAAAAAAAAAAAAAATCAAGAAACTGTTCTCTATGGGCCTCTAAGTTTAATGCTGATATTACTCTTTTATATGATTAATTCACGATACAAATGCACTTAAAAAGTTCTTCTGTGTTGCAGATATTGGCAAAACATAATTTTAAAATAGCTACAATCTTGAATCTGAGGGAAAGTAACATTTGAATATGATATTTGTTTTAATCATTTGGAGTTTAATAATTAAAGTATTAAGGAAAGCTCTTGAACACCAACCTTCCTACTAAACTTTGAAAAAGAGATTTCTAAATAAGTGACCATTGCCAACCTGAGCCAGAGGGCAGCATTTACCATGTTATGTTACACTGCAACTGATGAATCTCAGCTACTGTTTAACTCCTCTTTCTCTATATGGTACCAATAAATGTATTGAAAAATGAATTGCCTCATATGGCCTAATGCAGAATCGTTAAGTGTATAAATGACATTGCCATTAGTATTCAGTTATAAATACATTTGAATTTTTAAACTGAACATATGCTACTTCTCTGCTTGAAACCAGCAACTTTTGCTTTCAAAAATCATGCTGCAGATCCAAGCAAGCAATAATAATAATACTTAGCATTAAGAATGTCAAAGCTCAGAATAGCAACAGTATCAATATCTCAATTTGATCCATTAGATACACATATTAAATAAGTTTCTTTCTTTGGTCCACACAGTGATCAAAACTGATACAAATATAAACTCCTGTGTCTTAGCTGGGAGTGTGATTTAGTCTCTTATTCAGTACCTTGGATATTAATTCCAAAATAGGGTTTGGTTTTGTTTTGGTTTTTTTTTCCCTACAAAGCTGTTATTCTTTTTTCCTTCTTTTATTATATTTAAGATCATCTGTCTCAGATTAGAATCAAGTTCTTGTTGCCAATTTAGGCTAGAGAATTTCTTGAGCATTCATTTATTAGTAACTCCACTTTTGTGGTCCCTTCTCTCATGTCCCTTTCAGTAATTTTTTCTAATGAAATATTTTTCATCAGGTCAGAAATGCTAGAAAGAATTGAAAACATTTCTTGTTTCCCAGACACAATCAAAGTACCTTATTATTTATTAATTGTTATTATTATTTAAGACAGAACCACAGATAAGATAAACACATTTAAAAATAATAAAAATGAGCAATGAAACACTTGTCTGCTTCATCTGGCAAAGAATAAGTCTGAGGCTGTTATCAAATACCAGGCATGTGTAGAAGAGAAAGTGAGAGAGAAGGAGGTGAATGTAATTATTATGTAGGGGTGGGGATTCTGTGGAACAATGAGTTTAGCCACAAAGTCAAATCCTGGAGCGTAACTATGCTGACACCAGGGGAAATTTTCTTATCTGCATTACCTGGTAGAATCTAGTGCTTGCTGAGCTAATTTTGAGAGAACGCTTTCAGGTTTGAAAGAGGATTTCTGAAATGAAAACATGACCAGAAGTTCACAGATTATGATGTTGAGAGAGGTTTCACTGTGTCTTATTTTACGATAACTAGCTAAAATTACTTTGAACCTATTTTCAGCTCACTGTTGACCATCACTTTCAAATTTAAGAGAAACCAAACATACGATTTTTTTCTAACTCATATACAAAACAATGGGATCCCATGGGAAACTGAGCCTGCTGCCTTTAAAGGAGCACGTGCCACTTCAAGAAATAAAGCATGAAAGGAAGCAATGTTGTGCAAATCAAAATAAACCCTTTACCTTTCTCACTATGTGCTTTGGGAAGAACAGACCATAGAGAAGGAACTAAGACCTTTCTTTCTTCAGTTTCTGAAGCCAGCTACTTTTCCTCTAGATGAGAAATTCAGTTTTAATAATGGTAGCTGTAGCCTTCCACTGAATGACCTTAATTTTCGTGATCAATATAGACAGGTGGCAACAATGCTTTCTTCAAGTAACTAATTGCTCAAGATTAAGAATCGATTGCTTTGTTTTATTAACTCTCTTCACTACTGCTTGGGATTCTTTGCTTCCTTTCAGCTAAAAGAATGAGTTCCTGGATTTGTCAGTTGTTTTTTCCTTCCTCCCTCTCACCCTTTCCATAGCTCCTTTTCTCAAGGTTCACTGACCAAGGAAAAGGTCCACCCACATCATTCTCTTTGCCCAATGGACTTAAATTGATTTCTGGTTAACAATATGATTAAGTTTACCTTGGTGTTTTTTAGTGGTTGTTTTTGTTTGGTTAGTTTTTAATGCTTGTGTTTTCAATCCACTGTCATCTTGCGCTCATTTGGTTTTGGTTTTATTCATCCTACAGGTGACTGCACCCAAGGGACATAACTTCACCTGAAGCTCTGAGCAATGAGACCTAAGTTTGGGTAAGAGAACCTGAAAGGAAACGGGGATTCTACTGTGCGAGAGTTAATTTGGACTTTTTGTTATTATTTTCTTTCATTCTTTTCTTAGAGCATTTATGATCAAGTTGAGATTAAGTTAGGCTACTCTGAACTCCACATGTGTATTTATCCACTAAATTAACTTGAATTATTTCTATTTTTGGCAATTTTCACTGCTGCTAATTAATGCAATGCCTACTGTAAGTTCTCTGAGCCTGCAAGTTAGCTCAGGACACAGGCTCAGATCCCAACATTGCAGTATGACGTGCCACCACTTAAGAATTTGATTATATTTATGGTGATGAGGACCCACATTGTGCCTTTTACAAAAGTTTCAAGGAAATGTGAAATCCCACTGACTTGGCTGCCAATGGAACTTTGTCAGGTGGTGGGAAGCATGAGGCAAGTGAGAGGGGTGCTGATTGTGCACTAAGAATAGCAGTTAAACACACTGCTTTTGAGAGAGAGGTCAGTAAGTTTGGTGTTAAGGAGCTAAAAAGAGTGCCATGTCGGGCTGGAAAGCTTTGCAGAGGTTCCTGCTGAACCTTTTTCTGTGCTCCCCAACGTATTTGGATGACTGTACTTACCTGGATACTGTGCTAATTTTGCAAGTGGTTATTCTTTCCTCTGGCATCTGTTTATTCTGTATTCACCTCTTAGGCCGCATGGATGCAACTGAGTATCAATGAAGCTGTTGGGATTTTTCAGCATGAAATAATTGAAATAATCTCTCCCGGTGTTCCACCAGTGGTCTTATTTAGAAACTTTGATTTAAATACTAGTTTAGTGGTAAATGCAGGCAAATGTAATAATGAAATTGAGCCTTACACATGAATGCAAGCTGTACTCATGTGTCGTGTGCTGTCTGCACTCAACTGTAGTTTTCCAGTAAAGAAGAGCAATCTGAGTCACTGGACAAGGACAACTGGTCAGCAAGTGAGTTTAGGTGTAAATGTAGGCCTTGAATTCTTTCTGAAGAAGTTTAACAGTTTTGTGTAAGCTACATTAGTACTCACTTTAGATTGCTTATTAATAGCATCATGCTGTAATTTCATTTTCAATATATTTGGGTTCTCTTGTGTTAATAGAAGAAAAAGTGTCTCTACATAAGTTTATGTAGAGGTTCAAAGAACGTGTATTAATTGCATGCCAGTGTTATAGCTGAAAACGAATTTGTAAAATTTTCAGTGTAGCTGACAATTGGTATTGTATGTAACCATTGCTTAGGAGGTTGAGGCAATGTGATTTGTACTTCTTTGTCTCTGCTATAACATTTGGGGGAATAATAGCAACATGTCTGAAATATCTATAGTGAAGTCATGCTACAAGCTATGTAAGGCAGTAAGAGACAAGTGTCAATTTGAAATAGAATAGTGAGTAATCACTTAGTTTAGTCCTTTCTAAGATTTTATGGATATGTAATGAAGATTCATCTTCTTGAAACAACTATTTGTCTTCAGGGAAATGCATCTTTTATGTGCTTAAAGAGAGATTTACTCTGTAATGCATGAAAGCTAGATGCACAAAGGAAATGCTTGTTTAGAAATTCTTAGGTAATTGCAGAGATTCTACCTAATACTTTTAAAAGGAGTAAACATGACAAAGATTTTACGCAGATGATGGTTATCTAAAGGACACATAACTTAGGCTTCAACTGTATTTGTAATAGTTCAGTGCTGTACTTGAAATATGTTCTCTACTTAAGAAAAAAATGAGAATATGAAATATGTTGTATCTCAGTGGTTCTTTGGATTTTTGTTCTGCTGATCAGAGTGGAAGTGTTTTCATCCACTAGCTCTTTTTCTTCTTTTTTTTTTTTTCAAATTCCCACACTCAATACTTTGCATACTATGCGGGGAGGCTCTATACAATTGTATCTTGCTAGTGAAACAAAATATTATAATCCTATTGCATTGTCAGTGAGGTAAAGTACGTGATAACTTATTGTTTTAGTTTATCAGCAGGGTGGCCTAGTACAATGAATTCTCTTCTGGTTTTGGCTCATATTCTGATTTCTGAGAGACACAACAAAGGAAAATTATAATAGCAGCAGTCTTTTTTTTTAATCTTAACATGAATATTGTAACAGTGGAGTTGCTTGAGGGAAAGGACAGTGGTTCTATGTATTTTCTGAGCAGCAATGGCATTGCATACTGTAGCCTAATTCTGTACTGAAAGTTTGGACTTGTGTAGTGATAACTGTGAAGGTAGTAAAAAAACACTTGATAGTCACCTCTAATTTAGTTATAATTGTTATACTTAAAGATCTCCCTAACTCAAGTCTACTCTGGGTATATAACTACCATAAGTATTAGTATTTTAGCTCTTGTAATGTGCAGTTTTGGACAACTCCTGTCAATTATTGCAAACATTTCCACAAAAGGGCAAAGGGTTCTGGATCTAATCTACAACATTTTTTTTCTTCAGTCAAAGAAGAGCAGCCAAACCACCATAAGACTGAGTATTTTCTCAGAAATAAGTCATAGGCTTCCTCTGCACTTCCTGTATCTGGTAAGAGTGCAATTGTCTCCTATCTTGGCTTGGACAATCAGAAAGCAAACCCAGAACATCATCTTCATGTTATCCTGCTCTGTATGGAAACACTTCCCTGCTACCAGTCAGGGGTTTAGCTCAGGCCATAGTGGTTAATTTTCGATAGAACCTCTTGTTAACACATCCGTGGTAGTTAACTAATAATAAGGAATTAAGCAAGATGAGAGTCTGTTCTCACTGCGCTCTTTTTCCCTGTGGTGCCTTGAAAGAAAAAATGTTAATTTCATAGGCAAGAAATGTATTCCCTCAGCTCTTTCTTGCACCTCTGAGGCAGAGGACTTAACAAATCATTGTTCAGAACCTTTCTGTGGCAAGCTCGAGAGGGCACAAGTACCCACACTACAATCTCAGTCTCGGGCCCATCATCTTTACTAGCAATTCAGGTTAAACACCCTAACGTTTGTGGTGGTTACAAAGGATGGGATCTCTTGGAGCGCTTGCTTTAAACGTCATAGCAGTGTCCTTCAGCGTTCACAGCACCAGCTGCTCCCCCATCCCAACCTCCCTCTCCCGCCTCCCCGCCTAGAAGAAGCAGTGGGCCTGCTTTAGGGCTTTAAAGATCAGCCTCACTGCAGTCCTTAAGTGGTGGGGGGATCCTGTGCCCTTCTGAGGCCACTGAGCAGCAGCAAAACTATATTCCTGAGTCTATAATAGATGCAAATTGTGCAGATGAAGGAGAGGAAGCTCAAACAGCCGTTGAATGCAATCTGTGAACACTACTGTTTCATTTATACTGATGCTACCTAGGCATTTGCACTTAAAAGGAACAATAAAGAGGTGTCAGAACAATCTCAAGGCTGCAGAATTTAAACTGTGGCAAAGACATCTTGAGCCATATGAAATGTTGTCTGCATCTGCTTTTTCTGTAAGTTTTTGTTTTTACTGAAGACTGTTCTAATTCTCCTTGTTTTATGACACTGAATGGTTCACTTGCCTTCAAAGACCCAAGATGCAAAGAAGTTGGGAAACAAATTAAGTCCAAACCGCAGTGACTAGTGAAAACTGCACAAAGTATGTCACAGCTCTTCTTTCTCTGTTTAGTTTCGAAGTAGTTCCGCAATACAACTTTAAATGGTTGATTCATGAACTTGCCAGCTAACCTCTAGCAGATAGCTGTAGAGTTACTGGTTTCAGTGTTTATCTTGCTTACGGGACAAAGGGCCAATCCTCAGATGGAGTCTTTGTAGGTATGCGCATACGATGCTGAGGATCTGAGCTGCTGAGGCTCTGAGCTGCTGTTGCTCTTTTAATCTTCTGATTTAGAGAGTGAAACACGCCAAAAGTAAAAAAAAAAAAAAAAAAAAAAAAAAAAAAAAAATTGCAAAGAAATTCCTAATGACTGTCAAACAACAAAAAGTTACTGATTAACAAAGAATATAGAGCTTACATTTAGCGTCCTGTTAAAAGCACAAAAAGATGTGATTGTGAGCCTGATTGTCTGTGTTACAACTTAACAGCTGCAAATGTGAAAGCAGTGTGTGTCAAGGAAAATAAGGAAACAAGTATTTTTATCATAACACAACAGGTGTTTTAGGTGCACTGATCTTGCTAAGGAAGAGCAGATAGCTCTTGAGAAGGAATAGTCTAAAAAGAGATAGTTTATACCTATTGATACTTTATTTTCGAAGGAGTAGAACTATATGAACGTTTGAGTAAGACTGGCTTTGTAGCTACAGCAGAATAAAATGCATTATAGTATTGGTTGTCATTTGGCATGTTTGAGACTTTCGAGGGGATACTGTTACCTGGTTTTTATTAGTATAATTCATTTGAATGCCATTAGTGTTCAGAGGACCTTATTGAGACTCATTCATAGTAATCTAGCCATGTACCAAAGATCTCACAGTTTAAATAGACAAGATAAGCAAATTGCAGGTAAATGTCCCTTCGCTGAAGACATTTCTGGCTGCCTAACTCCTTGTCCTGTATTAGTTTTAGTTTCTTTACCCCCTTCACTAAAATGAGCGTGCTGTTCTCATCTTTCAGAAAACTTACAGCATAATTAATGACAGTAAAATGCTTTAAGAGCCTCCTTACTGATATATCAGAAGTTCAAAGTGACAGCATTTTTCATATCGTATGGATTTGAACTGCGTCTTTTGAATTGGTAACTTTTAGTAAGAAATGTATTTCCCATGGAGATGGAGCAAGAGTATTTGTTTTAATAGTTCTCTCTGCGTGTGTCTGTACATGTGAGTGAAAAGAGGTCGTGCAGGGCAAAACATACCATAAATGCTGTAAAGTCTCATACAATTGTGTCAAGCGGTAAACCCAAATGAACTTGCAAAGTCATGCGCTAGCTCAATTTTGGAAAGGAAAAGCTGGCTTTGAAGCCAACTAAATCAATCCCCAGTTCAAATTAAATTTGGAGTATCCTGTGAAGCTCCAGTACACAACTCCAATAACAATCAGCACTTAAGGTGCAGGCAAATAATGTTTCATTTAAAAGAAATTGAATGAGGATTACTGATAGATAAAGTTTTTGGTGCTGTTTTGTCATTAAAGTCAAATTGTAGCATTATTATCTTAATCCCCTATGTCTCAATCATCTCCTACTCCTTCTGTCTCTTTAATGCACAAAAAGCCCCGTGCATGGTTGGTCTTGTGTCTTCATCTCATTAAAATCTTGCCATGCAAATGTATCATAAGTGTTGCCTGAAGACTTCTGTCTCATGCAAAATTTAGTTTAAACTCTACTGGCATCAAATAATTTGTTATGCACAAACCTTCTGTTTGGTTTGCTGACATTCCTTCTTATTTGGCTCTCATGGTGATTCATTATCTTGTGATATAGATTTCCAAGTATCATCTTTGTATTGATTTTTATATCTTTAATAACCACTCCACAGAAGATGGCTCCACTTGGTGTCATTGATCGCATCAAAAATTCAAGGCTTACAGAAATACTAGAGGGCTAATTGGTAGCAGAACATTTCAGACTTAATCTTAATGCAGTCTTAATCTTCTGTGCTAACCTTACTTGAAGATTTCCTTACTGAGGCTAAAGGGGAACTAGCAAATGACTGGAAATTACCTGGTGAGAGCAGGTAAGACCATGAAGACTGTAAATGTGGAAAACAGAGATAACAAAGATCAGGGTTTTTTTTGTCTCTTTCACTCTACCCAAGTATCTTCCTAAAAGAAAAAGCAGTACATAATTTTCCTAGCTGTATGATAAATGCAGGTTTACTACATTGCGTATTGTGCAGCAGGCCAAATGTGATTGAGTTTCTGACTTCCATTAAATAAAACAATTGTCTGACAAGTTCAAAACCATGCTGTAGGTTTCAGTCTTTTTCAAAGAGCATTGGTGAAAGATAGGCAATTTTCATCTTTAATTTCTGTGTTAAAAGGTCTGTACATAGGCAAGACCTGACTGTTGTAAGTGCTGAAGTGTGAATTTAGAGTATTTGTAAAGGTGGGCCAAAACAGCAATCTGGGTGTCCTTCAGTCTTGTTTAATTTATTCTAATGTGTTGTTTGAGGCTTTTATCCTTTGTTACAGACTTTCAGCAATGTGATCTGTCAGTGACAAGGAGGTGATATGTGTATCCGTATTTTTTCATGACTGCCGTCATGACACTTTTTCACAGTTATTATACAGGATTTCTGAATTATATTCCCAAACTTAAAAAATCTGAAAATATACACTAAGACATGAGGGATGGTTTCTGTAGAAAATCCAGTGATAGACAAAGGATGTGCAGAGACACCAACATGTTAAAAGATAATTTATCAAAAGAGACGCCAATGTAAATTGTTAAAAAGCTGTTTTTATTATTAAAAAAAAAAGTGTCTCCCAACAGCCACATGGTATATGGATTAAACATAGCAAGGCAGATTGTCCAGCTAGTATTAGAAGTATCAATCAGGGCTACTCAGTCAATTCTTGCCAGTAAAAGGCATTGAGACAGCACCAAGTCTGCTAGTTCAGTCAGGCACTGCATGCCATCTGTGCAATGGGAACTGCCTAGTATGCTTCCTAAAAGATGGGAACAGTTAAAAACATGGGATCTCCCATAGGAACGTGAGGTATATCATCTGTCTGGGACACTGGTGACAATACAAATAAGCTATATTCATAGACTAGTTTGGAATACTCAGTGACTCTTTGAAAATCTCTGCTTATGGCTTTGTCTGTACAAAGTCTGTGTGGTAAGCAGACCTCCTTTGCACCAGACCTTATAAAATCTGTCCATTTATAACTTTTTTTTTATGAACAACCTAAATTTGGAGCTGACTATAAGAAACTCACATCATTCTCACAAAGCCCAGTCGAAAACACATTACACGGTTAATGCATCCATATACCACTCCTGCCTTTATTATTTTTCTGTTATCACTCAGAGACTGATAGGAAATTGTCAACATCAACCAAATCTTCTCAAACAGAAATCTAACAGTTCTTTTCATTTCATTTTTACTGTGTTCATGACTATTCAGTTCCTGACTGAGGAATATATTCATGGAGTAAACCAAGCAGTCGGGAAAAAGCTATTGCCTCATTTCCATGGAGAAGGCTGGAAAACTAAAAGGTCAGGCTGTGCACTGCCTGTTCACAATGGTGAACAGTGATTCTCAGAAGTTTTATCCAGCCCCGCAGAGCAGTTCTGATGAATTTTAATTATGAATATATTCCTTAGCCATCAGCATAGCTGATGGGATTTATGGTTTGGCCTAGGATCAAGAGGCAGGCTATTCACAGAGGGATAATAGTAAAGACAATGTAGTCTAAAACTACTGACTTCCAGCCTTGTATTTTCCATTTTCTTTGTTCAGAATTGCTGTCATTTAATAACAATAATAATGAGATAAAAGATGATAACACATCCAGTGGCATTTAATGTGGAAATCATATACAAGATACGTGCACTATCCATCTATCAGTAACCAAACAGAAAGCTGCAACATACTGATTAAATTTAGATGGCTGAATACTTTTGTACCTGATTTCAAACATAACACAAGAAACATCTCTTTGCCCCCTGCAGCAATGTAGTAGAAAAGGCTCTGAAAAGAAGTGTCAGAACAAACATGATCCAGATGTTTACCTCTGCCTTTCTGTCCTCTTAAGACTTTTTTGTCTTTTTTTCTAGCTGTTTTCTTAATTTTCAAAGATGGAGAGGAAAATGAACAATAAAGCAAACAAAAGTGAAAACCAGAAGAGATGAGTTGTTCGTTTTCATTTCTAGACAAAATTTTTTCATTCCATTCATTGTTTTGTTTCCAAAATACTTCAAGTTTTGGAAGAAAAGCCCCATGATCTCCTGAATCAGTTATGTGCTAAGAGGAAAAGGAATAATTTCAAAGTTTCAGCTTTTAGTAAGCATTGGTCTTCAAACACATCTCTCACTTTGTCTACCTGCCAGTGTTCATAGTTCATGACTTGTAGCTGTGAGGCCTGGTGTGCTGCAGGACATAAGAGTAATTCCCATGGATTTCAATGGGTATTACATGCATCCTGCAGTGGGCGAGTAGGACCCTCAAGTTCCACTGAATAGCAAATAGTCATGTAAAATCCACAGGTCGTCTTCTTTCACTGCAGGATATGTTGAAGTCAATGGGAGCTTCTTGTTAGATGCTGTGAGGGGAAAAATGTATCCTTACTTGATAAATCTGTCCATTCAGCTGTTGCATTTAAATGATTGTTTTTTGAAGATCCCATTAATCTTGCTTTTTCTACACTTTTCTGTATTAGCTTCTGGCCTCCTTTCTTTGTTGTGGTTTTTTTTTGTTTGTTTGTTTGCTTGTTGTTTTTTTTGTTTGTTTGTTTTTAAATAACCTCAAAGAAAACATGTAAAAAAAATAAAAAATATATAAAAAAAAAACAACCAGCATGGTGACTTCATAAATTCAGTTTTCTGCTATTTCTTCCATTAGCATGGGTGCCAAGCAACCCTTTGTAAATAACAAAATGTGCTTATACTCTAGAAGTGCTCTGCTCACACTGGCTCTCAGCCCAGCTATTTCAGCACTGGGGTGACAGATCTAAAGTGATCTAAATAAGGAATTAGGAGTTGGAAAGTACATAGATCACTCCAAAAATAATGCCTCCTATTTACTATTATGGGAAATAGACTCAAAGAGCACAATAGCTCTGATAGAACAAATTCTCATCTAAAAAAATGTTTTTCAACATAGTCACCACCATTAGCTATGCATTTCTGTCAGTGATGAATAAAAGCCTATATGCCATGCTCGTAAAATCTGTACCAGCAGAGGTGACCCACTGGATGCATCACCGTTGCTGAAACACCACCCACTACTTCACTGTGCCAACATGCACTGTTTGATCTCCATAAACATTTCTTGGGTATCGTTTTTCTGCGTGAATGAATTCAGTCATACATTTTTGCTTCGTATGTGCTTCCATGTTAGCTGCTATCGTGTCAGACTGTCCCTCAGCTGCTATCAGTCACACAGCAACAAAATGTAATGGGATTCTGGGAGGAAGGTTCAACCCCTACTGCCATAACACCAACACAATAAAATAGGAGATACTGCTTTCAGAATAGCTCTTGTAGATACAGAATTTGGAATCTGCATCCCAAACTTTTTTTTCTTCTGGCTTGGATTTGGAGGCTGAGTACTCATCCAGTAGAAGTTTGTACCCAAAGCAGAATTCAAAAATCTCTTTTTGTATTAGCATCTTATAACACGAGCAGAAGGAAAGGGTTTCTCTCACCTTGCACCCCTGCCCCGCCTTCTCATGCTCCTCCACCCCCAAGTTCTCTCCTTCCTAGTTTGAAAGCAGAAAAGAACTTAAGAAATCTGGGCAGTCTATCAGTTTGCTATGGTTCATTTTAGCTTAATCCAGACATCCAGCACAGCAGGGGGAAAACTGCTGTATCTAGTGAAACAAGAGCATGAATAATTAAAACTCTCTTATTAATGAACTTCCAGTCGTTATGTAAATGAAACTGATTTCAAGTCTAATTTGTCAGCCTGAATTCTTTTTCTGTTCTCCTTTTGTCTACGACAAGAACTCATCATAATGGTCTTGATAATAAAACACTGGCAGACACGCTGTGTGCAGTGCCCATCTGAGTTAGAGCTTTTAGCATGGTTAATTGATACAGTTACTGCTGGATAAGTCCATAAGGCATTTTGTATGGCTTTATGTTTTACAAGCTTCCCTTCCCCCTTTTTCTCCCCCTCCAAAGTTTTGACAGTACCAGCTATTCTTTGCGCATTCCTCATTACCGTTTACCTTTACACGAGGGGTGGTTTGCAATTACTGGCTGGTAAATAGTTTCCTTCGTATTTCATGTGTTGTTCAAAGACAGCAGAGTTCAGAAGGGTCTGTGGGAAGGGAAGTCTGTAGTTATCAAACAATGGCTAACAGTCATCAAAAGAAAGAGCTTGTCAAAGCACAGGGCTGCCAAGCACTCGGTCCTTACTCCATTGTCTTGGATCAGGTGTCAGTCATCATCCTGACCACTGCATTTACTCTGCTGAAATAACTAGCATTGAAATTGTGCTGAAAGGACTCTCAATCAAGGGAAGGGGAGAGGATAATATCCAAAGAAACACTGAATTTTAACTTCTATACTTGAAACAGTGTATGCTTTGTATTGGTTAAGCCAATCACAGATGCTGAAATTTATAGAGAAGTTGCTAAGCCTGAGGATTTCTCCACAAAATTTAATTTTCAAATCACAGTTGTTTGTTTTAATGTTCTCTCACTTATGTATCCTTTAATCTTCTTTTTTTTTTTTTTTTGTCAATATATTCAACACATTTTGGTCATTTTTAGGTTCAGATGCATATATTCAGAATCAAGTATTTTTACAGGAAAAATATTCCCATGAGAAAGATGCCTTACTTCAAAAATAAGGAAGGAAAAAAATATGAGCATTTATTTGTGAATATACATTGTACTGATATGTTAATAAATGAAGCATCAAAATGAGATTTTAAGAGGAAAACAAGAATATGCTATGTCTGCAGTCTCTTGGCACAAGTCTAGGTCTGGTATCAAGGAGGGGGAAACTGAAAAGTGACTATTTTACTCATTACACAAATATGAAGTAAGAATTGTTGGTTTTATCTTGTCAGAAGCAACTCATTTCTTTGTTTGCCTTTTTGCTTTGTTGCTTCTTGTTGCTTCTTTCTTTCTTTCTTTCTTTTTTTTTTTTTTTTTTTTTTTTTTCCATTTTGTACACGTTCATTTTGAGCCAGTTTTCCTTTATAAGGGTTGCTGGTTCTACTGGTATGAAATTGAATAGAGATGACAAATTCTGTGTAGAAGGGGGAAACCTTTTGTGTTAAAGGTTTATTCTCTGTTGTTTTCTTTTCCTCTACCTTAAGTTTTTTCCTATGCCACCTTTGTGCAGTGATCTCACATACATTCTGGGGATCATTTAGAATTACTTTCTGGGATTTTTGTAAAGTAGACTGTTACATCAGTCCCTTTCCAGTCTGGTGGGCTGAGTCTGAGGTCTGGACATTGCCAAAGGGTGCGTGGGACCTGAGGCAACACATGCAGCCCTGTTTATCCATTAAGCCCAGCAGAG
>JAPSGF010000009.1:1882428-1894657 GCA_035772895.1 Perdix hodgsoniae
ACTGTGCAGTTTCTGCTAAAGGAGAAAGAGGGTTCAAAAGCAGCTCCGTTCTGTCGCACCTTGAGCTGGGAAGTACACAATGCTTTGAGCATTCTGTCAGAGGAGCGCGGTGCGCTCGGTGTGTGTTAAAGCTGCTGTGGGAATAGTACTCGTTGAGAATATCTATGAGATGCATATTTGGAGGATGGCTTTTAATATCTGTGAGCCTGACTTTATTTTTACAATAATAAGACATAAAATAAATAAGATACTTGCTGAAGCTTTAAAGTGTTCTTGCAACATAAACATAATGTAAAATCTAATTTCATCCCAAGACTAGAGTTGAAAAGGAGGAAAAAGATGGGAAAGGAGTGAAAGAGTTTCCATGTTTCAGGCAGGTGTTTATAGAATTCTTCATTTTAATTCAGTGTAGCTAATATCCCAGTTTATGTTGTATGGAGTAATAACAGTGTAACACAGAGCTCTAGCTCTGTGATTTGCAGGTTTCCTTTGGATCAATAACAGCTGCTATAAACACATTGGGCTATTTTTTCTTTTTACTTTTTAATATTATTCTATTCCATCTACATCTAGTAGGTGGAGGGGAGGGAAGGGGGAGAAGGTTAACAGTTTTTAAGTTTAGTATTTTCTTTTTGTCACAGTTAAACTAAATATACACAGGTGGCTAGGTGGCACTGTGGATTAATGTACTTCTGAATTAATGTGCTTGGAGTGGCTTGTATCACCAAGTGAGCAAATCTGAAGAACAAGCTTGCATCCCCTCCTGATTCACTGTTTATGCAGTTCTATTTGGGTTGTATTATAGTTTGTATTAAAATCATAAGTCCAAAAGAATGAGCATTGTTGGTCATGCAAGAAGTAAATCAATGAATCTGTATTTTGGAGCTCTTTATATTGCTTTGCAGTCACTATGCTGAAACTTGCTATTTCTTTAAACTGTAACATAGAAAAAGCCATCTGAACTGTGCAAACTGAGTGTTTTTGTTAGCATGGTTGTTTAAAAAAAAAAAAAAAAAAACCAATACCACAAACATCTCAGGTTTTGGAAACTGATTGAGTAAAGAACAAAAACAAGTACTCGTCCTGCACTATGGGAACAGTGAGCACTACAGAAGTACTCTAGGCTGCAAGCTATGGGTTGAAGCAAGAAGTATTCAGAGTCTTAGGCTGTAACCCTGCTGAAATCCAACCATGCCAAGCTAACAGGCACACATATATATACACAAAACTGTGTACATATTATGTCTCTTTGTAAAAATTTTTGTAATGTATATATTGTAGTTTTAGGTTTTGTTTTGTTTTTCAGAGGTCATCTTTCTACTACAGTAATTAGTAAACATAACTTAAACAGCAACTTGGTAGAAAAGTTCCTTGTTGCAGTAGTCTCTAATGCCAGATGAAGGTTCCTTATCTAAGATGTTTCACCCATTTCAAATATCTTGATCCTCTAAAAAAATTGAAAAATTCACATAACAAATAGAAACATACTCAGCCTCCTCAAGTCAACTCCAGAGATAATAATCGCTATTGGGATTTCTGAAAGGTAATTACTGTATATTGCTTAATTATTAAGATCAAACATACTTAAGTATTTAGTTGATGTAACAGGAAAACACAGTCTGTGTTTATAGTTTTTAATGTAAACAGTGCAATCTGCACTGAAGCTTAAAAAAAGTGTTTTTTAGGATACAGCAGGCTACTGAGTTAGCCACCTTCCCCTTTGTGACATAAAATACAGTTTCTGTGACCTAAGGCAGCAGTATCTTATGATGCATGATATTTACTCATGCTGCTACTCTTCCTAGTAAAGTTGGATGTTGTAACAGAGAGGAACTGGTGAGGTATAGAGTGCTAACAGCAAGATATTTTTTTCATATATACTATTAGTCAAAGATGTATACAGTTTGTTAAAGAAATATCTTTGTGAAGAATTAAATGCTTGTAAAAAGCAAACTGCTTAAGAAAGGGGTACTGAACATCTGAGTAAATCTGTTTTCCTTAAACTGAAAATGAAAGCTGCCGCTTCTGCTAAAGGCTCTTGTAGCAAAGAGATTTCACAGCAGTTCAGTTAAAGCCTAGCTAATGAATATAAGTTACTTCAGTGGATTTTAGCTGACTTTGGAATTAAAGTCTGAAGCTGCTGGATGCTGCTAGCAGAGCTAGACTACAGCAAAATGGACTTAATAAACTCCATTGTGCAGTTAGATCCCTAGTGAGATTTGCCTTCCACCCATGACCAATTGGTATTATTTTTTTGGTGACTGGTACTTTTGTCTGTGAGACTGGGATTTCTGGGAGTGATTAGCACTTTTCAGCAGTGATTGACAGGTTGTAGCAGCAATGAGACAATGGGAGGAATCATTAGGAATTCAAATGCAGATTTTTGTTTGCATGCTTTAGGACTGATTTGAGTAGAAGTGAAATCTGGATATGAGGGCAGAAATCAGCTATTATTTCATCCATTTTTATAAAGTACAAAAAAGAGTATATACAATACCATCACATTACTGTTGAACAGGATTCTCCTACCACATCAGTTTTCTTTTATCTTGGGGAGTCCTATCTGTGTTCTTTGTGTGAGATTTTAAAGTATATGTCAGACGTAAAAAGATGCTGCTGTAAACCTTTTAGAGTTTGTAGTTGGAATATTTTCTTCATCTTGAAGAAAAAGCACATTTAAGATGGCAAAATGTACTATTATTTTGTAAAGGAAATGCGTATGTTGGTGTTGCAGTGAGGTTTGATAAAACTGTCTCTATCACTGTTAAACAAGAGACTACAAGGAAATAATTATAGTGACTGATTCCAAGTATTGACCAGCGTTTGATAATTGGCCATAAATCAGTAGGAAATAATGCCATATTAGTGGTGTAAATTATGTAAATGTAGTAGCTGTGTCCTGAAATGCTGTTTCTGAGTGTCTTATAAGTGATTTTTTTATTCAGATTATAAATTTAATATACTGTACATGACAATTTAATCTTGTTTGGCATCAAAGCTACCAAGATAATACAGAATTATACAAGCCTAATCAAAGAGAGAAAAATCAGATGAACATCATTATTTTGGAGAGCTGGTTTAATGGGAGTTGACATTTTCAAAAGAGCATGGATTCTTCCTGCTTTTTTTTTTTTTTTCCCCTACAATTAATCTGAATTAGGTTTTTGAAGCAATAGGCTAACAGAACAAAACACTGAGATCACAAATGTTAAAGTGAATGTGAAAGCATACTTCATATCTTATAAGGTGTTAAATGTTGAAAGTATGATTTTGTACAGCCAATACTGTTAACTCAGAAAATCATCATTTGGGATTCATATTCACAAATTGTGTGCTCTTCAGGGCAAAGCATGTATTTTTTGGCATCTGATTTAGTCCTCAAGTTTTCATCATCTTTTCTGCTCATATCAACAGAGAGGTCTGTAGGTGTGGTATTAGTTTATCTTATTAAAGTTGTATTATTACAAAAAAGAATTGCCTAGCCTAAACTGAACAGTAATTTTTAAAACTCATCAGCAATGAATTTTAAAGAGAACAGGAAAAGTATTTGTGAATGCATCAGGTCTATGCATTTTTTTTCTGGCACGTGATGAAAGGTGTTCCAAAATTACCCGGCTATTGGCACAATTTATTGCTGGTGATATTCTATCCCACAAACTATGTGATGTTCACAAGATGACCGTTTTACTACCTACAGTTTACAAAAGGCTTGATATTTCATTAATAAGAAATAGGTATTGTCATAAAGCCAGTCAGTTCCTGGGTGGCAATGCAGTGTCATTTGGAAAAGCTTGTAAAAATGCCAGATAGGGCATGCTGATGCCAAGCTGATGAACCCAAATAAATCTGGCTGTAGCACAGCACATGAGCACATAGCGTAACAGTGCTGCGGCACAGTGCCTCTGCATTAGTGCAGGAAGGGTTTCAGCTCTCCTCTCCTGCCTTCAGATTTTCATTCTTATTCTGGGTGACAAAATCCAATTAATAAACAGAACCTTTGAATTTGTTTTTAATATTCAGCACATATTTGTCTCCCACAGAAGTCAGTAACATCTGCTAAGGGCTTTACTGATTCATTACCTAGAGGGATGTAGTGACATCAACATTTGCACAGTATGGATAGCAATGCTTAGGATGAATAGGTAAGGTGGAAAAAGGGGGAAACATAGGGTAGGGGAAAAAGAAGAAGAGACAAGTTTGTGCTGGAGAGCCTGGCGGTGCCCCACACAGCCCAGCACAGATCACCTGCTGCTGCTGTGCGAGCAGTTCCTGCTGCTTCACAGGTTGCACCACCCTGCCTGCCCAGCCTGGCAGCACTCTGCTTGCAGGCCAATTAGAAGAAGACACTCGCCAAGAAAAAAAAAAAAAAAAAAAAAAAAAAAAAAGCTGGCACTTCAGCATCAACATTATTTAAAAAGAAAAAAGCACCAAACTTGCCAGTTCAAGCCTCCCTCGACTTCACTTACTCTTTAGAGAAGAACAATTCTAAACTCATACCTACTATAACCATGTTTTTTTCTTTTAACTTCTCTTCATTTCTTCATCTTTCTTTTGTGCGGCCTTATTCATACCTCTTGTAAAGATATTGGCTTATTCTCATTTTTTTTTTTTAAATGTGAATTATTTTTGCTGAAAAAAGAATTAAAAGAACTCTGAGTAGTCCTCCTGCAATAGTATCTAGTCATTCTAAAGGAAAAGGTGTCAACATGACATAAAATAATGTAATTTTTAAATAACTCCAAGATGTAGTGGACATATGGTATGCGATAAAAACCCTGTAACCTAACCATATAGATATTTGGATTCACACTGTCTTTCCCTGGCTCTGACAGTGCTCTGTATGGGAAGATAAGGGCAGATTTATAAGGCTATGATTCAGTAGAGGCTATTTCGACAAGTTTCCACTCTGAGATTCTGTTCATCAACCTCTAATTAGCACTTCATCGCTTTCAGCTTTGTGTCACCCAGCTGGCTAGAGGAAGATGACACCTCCAACTTGAACTGGGCTTTTTTCCATTTTCTTGGAGCTCATCAAGACATGTGGTGCTTTCTTAAAGTGCAGCTGGTGCTGGCACTTTCATTGTAAATTTAAATCACTGTGTTTGGAAAAAGGTGATAAGAACAGTTTGTTTCATGTCCCTGGTGTTTAGCCTGAGGCAATTCCCAGCAAATATATTCAACGCTCCTTCTGGTTTGATCTGCTATACTTTTTCTATTATTATTATTATTAATAACAATAGTAGAAAGTATGCACCTAAAAGAATACCCTGCTCAGTGTATGAATTTATTCCCACAGTCACTGAAGTTTAAAAGAAAACAAAAACACTTTAAACTGCTATTTAGATAAATAGCAAAAATACAAACTTTGTATATGTTTGGAGAAAGGCAGTCAGATTTTTGCAAGGTTTTTTCTTTCATCAAAACTTAAATGTTATGGAGAAAAAGACACTTCATTTTTCTCAATTTTATATTTCAACCTAGTGCTCATGGTAGAAAGTGTATAGTTTATTACATGTTTGTGCTGCCTATATGATTGTTACGTTATTTATGAGGTAGTGCTTCTGAACAGTGGTATGAAAAAATATTTCATATTCCCAAATAACCCTAAAGTACTTATGTCTATAAAAACGTGTACAAAGCCAGCTTCCAACATGTTTAATTGTCCATTGTACTCAACTCTTACATGGTTTATTGTGTCCATTCATATCGTTAAGACCTGAGGGTATTCTGATTAATTGCTGTGTTTTCTTCACTTTAAATTTTGCGCACCAAAATTAGTACAGTTTTAAGAAAATACACATTAACTTCTCTATTCCTAAAATTCCCATGCTGTTCTGTAAAGCTTTCTTTAAATATATACCTTATATTCACAATGAAGAATACAGAATCAATAAAACTACAGAGATTCTATCTCAAAAGAGCAGTTATTGTGTATATACCTAAGGAATCTTGGACACTTTTCAAGCCCACCATTTTTTTTTAAAGGTGTGGATTTTTGTTGTTGTTATTTGTTTGTTTTTGTTTGTGTTTTTTTTTTAATATATAATAGAAATAAAATTTATAGTTGTTGTTTTCCTTCCTTTCAGTGTTTTTACTAATTCCTACTGGATGCCAACATAACCTTTAGAGATAGAATTTTTGTTAATCTGAGTTTTATCAAATTTTTACTGAGCTTCCCTGATTTGCTGCTCTGCATTTTAATACTATCTAAGATTTAGATTGCAAATACTGCTGCACTACAATAAATGGCCTTAAAAGTAAGTGTATTTTATAATGACCGTAAAGAAGAAGCACAGGATTGTGCCTTTCTTCCTCCAGTGAGGCAGAAATGTAAGTATGACAGAAATTTACCTAGATCCAACTTTTAAAAACTGAGCCAAGATCAATTTTTTTAGATCAAATTTTATGTTCTAACTAATAGTTCTGGTGTAAATTGCCATATTTGCATTGATTCCGAAATTAAACTCTTAATTTCTGTATGTATGGAGAAATGAAACACATGTAGATAATGGTACAATTCTGTATTTATGATATTCCATTTTTCTATAAATATAGATGTTCAGTGATTATCAATAGAGCTGCTCATTAAAATTCAGACTTTGATACAAAATTATGCCATTTTGTCTTAATATTTAAAAACCTAAAAATATCTCCCCAGTTCTCTGAAAATCTGTATTTTAGCATTTACATTGAGCAGCTTATTCCAGTAGGAAATGTTTCAAACAGAAGAAACAAATTGTCCCATCAAAGTATTCTAATAATTCAGAAGATTATTTTTTTCCAGCAAACCAAGTAGCAGGAAAAAAGTCTAATGAAGGGTATAGCGCTGTGTTCCTACTGAAGGTGGGAAATAGCTGATTATTTCCCCAAGTTTTTCAGAATCAGCCTTGTTAGCAATAAGATCAAACTCAATTGCAGCCTTGCAGAATTGATGTCCCCTTTACTGCATCCTTTATACAAATGGTTTTACATTGTGAAAGGTTTCCTTTAATGATTGTTTGCTGCTTTGACAAAGTAGCTAATTGTCACTACCCTATTCATCTTAATTCAGACTCATTAGCCTTCATTTTTGCTCCCTGCTCTTCCGTAGCTACTGCAGGGGCCTTGCACAGCTATCATCCCCAGCAATGCAAAATGATTCTGCTGGAGTGCCACAGGGAGCTTCCTTTTGCTAAATGCCAAGTAAATATGAAGTAAATGGACTAGCTCTGCTCCATGTACTGTAAGAGCTTTTTCTGGAGCTTTCACTACTATGTTACCACCCTAATCCCCAAATTCCCTTTTCGATATTTCCTCTGCCTTGCTGCTAACTGTTCTAGTACCCCTGACCTGAGCACTGAGCTCTCAGGGCTCTCAGGTTAAGCCTCCTGTTCCTCTAGGGTTTTGGAGGTTTGATACTGGCCAAGGTATAGCCCAGAGAGACATCTTTGACATGGGGTAAGGAGCTTTGACTGAGCCCCTGGCTTATGCATTGCTCACTGTTACCATTTCCAGACAGAGCTGAGTACATGGAGACACAGGCATGGGGGACGCCCCTCACTGATCAACAAATACTCCCAATCAGTGGAGCTGTGTGGGCAGAGAGCTTGAGGCAGTAGATGCATGAATCTCACATTCGCTGGATGGGACTTGTCAGGCCTCTCTCCTTTGCCTCTGTCTTGTCCTGGTTTTGTACCATTGATAAACAGCTCTAGATGGCAATTCTGTGATTCCACCCTCTAGTTTCCAAACAGAAGATTAGTTAGATTCGTCTTGCTCCCTGGATTGGTGCTACTTTTTCATCCCTCGGCAGCTGTCAGAACAAAGGTATTTTATAACCTTTGTGTCTGTATAAATAGTTATGTGAATAAGATTTGCTTGCAGTTGTCACATATTTTAACTCTCCCTATGTACTGCACAGCAGTCAGTCTTTCTGAGTATGGCTAATACGTAGGATTGGTTGAAGAGGTCTGCATGCATGGACAACTGTTGATAAATGAGGATCTTCTTAGTAAGAGGGGATAAATGACTTTTCCTGGTGAGGGCCCAAGTCTCTACATAAAGCCAGAGAAGAAAGGGATGCTAACACGGGCCGTTAGTTAGTTGCTAGGCACTTGTTTCATCCTCAGACCTCAAGGACTCAGTGTGGAGAACAACTGAGATAAATAATCTGCATTGGCTGTATCACCTCTTGCTTTTGCCAGAGTTCTTCCTCGCGTAATAACAGAAGTGGTGGCAATTATTATATTCCAATGTGTTTGGTACAGGGTTTCTGTGTATCTTTACATAAACATTTATTAAATGGAAAAAAAAAGATGATCATAGAAAATGTTTGTATGAGCCAATTTCCAGCAGATAAATAGATATGGGTTTTTTAGTGTAACCCAGCAATAAAGCCAATATAAGTACAGGTATAAAGGTATGAAACAACATATTGTCAGAAACAATAAAAAAGATTTAGCAATATGTAAACAGGGTAGATCAGCAAGAGGCCGAGCAAGGCAGTAGTTTATTATACACACCTAACTACTGAAAGCCATACCAAGCAGAATATAAAAGTGAAAACTGTTAAATTTGTGATGGCTAATCTAATTTGAAATTTGCATTCTACAAGACCTCTCGGTTTTCTTGTGAGTCTGATATTAAAGGCATTTAGCATTTATGCAACTCCTAATTTATTGGTGCACAAACACGATTTCTACACTGTAAATGTGGCTCAGATGAAATACATGGATATATGCAGTTGTGCTCTAGGTTAGTACAACAAGAAGTGGGCATGGAGATATTTCCCTCATCCCTCTGTATGAAAACCAGCTTTGGTGTGTGTGCAGCTGCTGTTCGTCATTCTGTATTGGCAGCAGAAACCTCCCTAAAGCCATTGCAGAGATGTGGGACGACAGTAAGACAATTGCTGCTTTTGCTCTCTTTTGTGTAACAAAGCTAGCTTAGTAGTCAAAAAATAATAATAATAATAATAATTTTAAAAAAAAATCACTGACTGCAAACTTTCTGAAGCTCTTTCTCAGCATGCATTTGCTCAGAGTTCTAAGAAGCAATCTTACCAGTCCTGGCATTGGAAAAATAAGGTGACATATTTATGCTTTATGAGATTGGCTTAAAAATAAGAAATTAAAGAACCAGTTAAAAAAGCAAGTTGTATTCCTTTTATTATTATTGTCATTTTTATGAAGTTATGGGTTACAGTAAGATCATATATTCAAGCTTTTTCTGAGCTGCTATTTTCAGAAGATTGGTTCTAAAAAATAATGTGAAATCTCAATAAAACTACAAACTGTCAATGTGCAGTGCAGCTGAGCAGGGCCACATGTTCCTGCACAGCCTTTACTGTAGTCACCGCCATTCTGCCTTGTCTAAGCAAGGCTGTCAATTTCTGAAACCTTTGGAGACCTAACAGAAAACCAAGTACTACCAGTTGTAGTGCACAGTCATGAGAAACACACTAAAAGCATAGCTCTACCAACATTTTTCTTTTTATAACTTGCTAGGTATAGAGACAGTAGTAACAAATCTAAATAAAATGTGTATAACTGATAAGGTAATACTAATATTATGGCCTTAATTGTAATCTTTAATGTGATGATTTCAAAAGAATTAAACTGAGAGCAAGCATCTTTGACATTTGGAGATGCATAGTACTTAAGGTATTCTTTAGATATGCTGGACAGTGAAAGCTTGCTCTAGTTCAAGTCAGCCGCATGGATTTCTGTGGGACCAGAATTTAACCAGTAAGCTTTCCAGCCAATTAAACTTTTGATACTTTAGAACATATTCCATCCTATTCTTCTGCTCGTGGATTATGTTTTTATTTACTGTGATCTGAGGTGTAGGGGAGTATAGAGTTTATTTTCTGAGAGAGGGATGAGAGGGAATCTCCAGTAAATTGTCTGGAGTGTGTGCTCTAGTTAAACTTGATGGTCTGATGTGTTTTACATGTGTATAGTGTACTGGGGAATAACTTCTACAGAGAAGGATAGCTCCTCTCTTTCCCTGCATTGTTTTGCTCTTAGTGAAGCTAAGCTTCTGCAAATAAAAACCTAAATGCTGAGTATTTAGCTGATAAGTTCATTTTCAGTTTGTGTATATAGATAAGTATTCCTTGTTCTGTACTTCTGTTTCATAACGTTTCTTGCAAACCAGAAACAAGCAGTAATGGCTTAACCGTGCCAGCAAAGCACTTCACATGGGGCACAGGTTTGGAAATGAACTTCAACACAGACCTTGTAGACATCTGAACTCTATAAATCCACAGGTGTTTAAGTAGCCCTAAGGGCTAGGTCAGATAGCAGACTTGTTTCAATACGACTTTACAAGGATTTAGTACTGTGTAAACAACACTTGCAAGGTTTTCTCTTTACTGCTGAGTAAAACCAGTAGCAAGAAGAGCCACCTTTGATTTTTGTACTATAAAAGGCATAGCGCTCTCTTCTTCCATAAACACTGTTTGCTTGAAAATTTTTGAGCACTCCTAAATATCATATTAAACTTTCTTAGCACACGTTTCAAGAGGGGACTTTTTAAAGTGTAACATTCTTGAAAAGAAATGGCGGGGTGACTGGAGAGACTTTTCTGCTTTCAACAAAAAGAAAAATCTCTTTGTTTGATGTTGGTTTTGGTCTTGGTTTTTGGGGAGGCATTCAAGTTATTCTGTAGAAAGATAAATGAGACTGTGGTTTTTACATGCTCATGCAGCCTGTAGGTCTTAGATCTGTGCAATTCTACCAAAAGTAAGGTAGTTGTTAAAGATTTTGTAAGCAGATGGGCTTCTTTCTCAGTAAAGTAACCATAAAGCATAAGCTAGCCTGAAGTTACAAAAAATCCTGCTGAATTGATGTTGGAGGCTGGGGTTGGGGAAGGCTAGTTAATGCAGAGTGCTGAGAACGGTATGCTATTTTTATCTCCAAATCAGCTATAGTGACAGATTTCCATCAATACCTGGGGGGAAAGAAAAAAAAAAAAAGATACTAAATGACTCCCCAGAAAAACATGGTAAAATAGCTCAACTGGGAAAACAGGATCCTAGGGAGGAGGAGTAAGGAGCTGGAAGGCTGGAAGGAGTAAAGCAGCACTCAGAGAGGAAAAACAAGATAACTGGAACAGTAATTAGGAACTGGAGGAGGAAATTAAAATCCTTAGGGAATTCAGTATCTGAGAAAGAAACTGAGAGAAATCCATTGAGGTTTATAAGAGGACAATTACTCCAAAAGCTTAATTAACTTGCATACAAAGCCTGGTTGAGACTTCTCTTTGTCCTTGTTTTTACACTCATGCACAAATTGAGAAAATACAAAGTGTTCCTTAAGCAGTAAATGCAGGCTTATTGATCTCTGTATTAGTCTATAGGAGTGATAGCTAATGATTAATGCAGTCGTGCTTTCCTTCAGTATTTTGGTTTCTGCTCTTCTGCCCCTAGTTTTTTTAGTTTGAAAGGTATTTTGAGCACAGAAAGTACTCCTGAGATTTAAAAGCCTCAATTGCCTCAGTTATTTAAAAGTTTTTCTGTAGCTATTTATGATATGTGAGATTTTCTTGTATGGTCAGCACAAAGGTTTGCAGGAGTATATTGTAGAGATCGGACAGATGTTTGTTAAATGTTGAGGGCAGAGAGACAGTTTTCATTATCTTCACTCTGCCCTGAGTTATGCTTTCTAACAGAAGTTGTCAAGTTTATGCTGGGTGGCATTTTGCTGGGCTGAGGCATTGCCACTGACGTACGCATTGAGTCTGGTGTCCTCTGCGTCTTCAAGCTGTCAGCTATCCTGACATCTGTCTGCTATTCCTAAAGTCAGAATTTCCTTTCTCAGTCAATGACTGCCCGTAACATACACAGAGGTATAACTGTTATTGATTCAACTTAACTGAATTACTGAAACTGTTTCTTGGAATGTGATGAGGAGAAAATCTTTGCATTTAACTGCATATTACATAAATTAATTCTGTGGAAGCAACGCTACAGCTCCATAAACCAGAAAATCTCAGTGCAGAGAGACTTCATGAATTTAATGGCACAGGGTGTATATCAAGCAGAAATTTTGTCATTTGTCAGATAAATGATCAGATCATGTATCCTCTGGCTCCCAAATATATAATCTAAAAAAAATTGCATCTTGTCTGGAATCAGTCTCAAATTATGAGGCCATTCAAAAGATCCCAAATTGAGTTTTATTTTTGTCAGACTGAACTAATTCATCCTATTTTATTTTTTCTTCTTTTTTTTTTTTTTTTTTGGGGG